>BQNB010139548.1:0-13952 GCA_026074375.1 Tanacetum coccineum
TAATTGTACAACAACTTAATAAAGAAATAAGACTTCTAAAAGTTATAATAATATGAAAATGCAACGCGTAATGACTTAAAATACTAGAATATCTAATCGGTGATTAGGAACGTTTAATCATTTCATCTAAGTATCTATATATTCTACTCTTATAAAACATTTATAACAATCCTCACTTGTTGTTTTACTTTAACAAAATTCGTTCATCTATAGTTTATCAGTTAGTTAATTTTAGGGAAGTATGATCGAATCGGATCCAGATTTTACGATCGTAAGATAAGATCGAGATTCTACTTAATATCATATGACTTTTAAGATCTTACGAAGAATTGACTCATTTTTACTTAACGTGATCGTAAATTCGGAAGATCTTAAGAGTTAAAATCGAGATCTTAACAGCTATGTATATCGCTAAGCTAAATGCCAAATAAGCGTACAAACACTACATCCTCCCTCCCATCCATTGTTGAATACAGCCTCCTCATGGTATCACATCATAGTTCTTGACTTTTTGCCAATGGGGTTTTTCTTCTCTCATTTATAATTCTCCTAATTATTTCAAGTTTCAATGACTCCCGAAGTATAGCTCCCAGACAAAGCCAAAAAAAGGAGGTTCTGTGCATTGAGCGAATTGCACATGTTCATATCCGACCCTCGTATCACTTTCATATATTCAAGAGTAAAATACATCATTCGTCTTTAAGGTTGTACCAAAACAACACATTGAATCCTTTTTTTTTTAAATAAATACACCAGCCTCCCAATGTCTCCATTTCTTAACCCCGGAAGTCCATTCCAAAACCGTCCGTAAGCGACGTGGGTTAAATTGTTGTCACATGCTACTCACACAAGGGCAGTCTAGTAATTCTATATAGAGTATTCTATATAGAGTAAGCTTGAGTGCTTTTGTAACATGATACAAAACATGAAATTGAATATATATATATATATATATAATCCAAACCACGTTGAGTCGAATTTGGTTCGTTGCTGTGTGCGGCTTGATTGTTTCTAAGTTTTGTATTGTTTTAATCTTTGAGTAGGGTGAGCAGAAAAACCGAAATCGAACCGAACCGAAAACAATCAAACTGAACTAATAACCGAACCGAAATTGTCAAAACCAAATCAAACCGAACTACTAATTCGGTTCTCGGGTCGGATATGAGTTTGGCAATCTGAACCGAAAACCGAAAACCGAATTCATATAAATATATATATTTTTATATATTTATATATATATAAATACCATTAAAATTTAATTTTTAATATAAAAAACATTTTTTTGCTTGAAATAAATTTTTTTTTGCTAAATATTTATGTAATTATTAATTTTATTTTAAATAATTCGGGTTATTTGGGTCAACCCGAAAACCGAACCAAATTAAAATTCGGTTTTCGATTCGATTCAATTAGACCCAATTTTTTTTAACCGGATAACTAAACCAATCAACACCCCTACTTTTAGATTCAAAACTTTCACTTATGGGCTTGACTTAGATTCATTTATGTCAAACATCTCTAGCCTAACCCAATCAATTCCCTTCTTTTTCATACACATGTCCATTGGTAAACCTAGTCCACCTATAAAAATGTAAAATGAATTACAAGCCTAGAAACAAAAAAATAAGTTTGACATTCAGTTTGATAAATAATTGTTAAGCTTGTACTTTGTAGTTCCTTGTGGTGACTTGTGAGTTATATAAATATGATATTTGTGAAAAAAATTGAGCATCATAATCTCCTCACATAGTTACCGTTCATAAACCATTAAGTCATTAATATAAAAAAATCACCGCCTCATCATCTCTTTATTGGAAAAAAACGGTACCCCTTTTTATTCGGCCAGTGGTTTCCCACCAAACATTAGGGGTGTTTGGCTATTAAGCATATAAGCTTATTATCTTATATGAGCAAATAAGCCTAACCTAAGTGGGTGAGTGGGCTTATAGCTTATATAATAGTGTTTTAATAGAAACAAACGGGTGACTTTTTAAATGGAGTTGGGCTTATATAACATGTTGCATTATAAATTACAATTTACCCTCAATTATACTTAATCTAACATTAATATTTTTCAACTCATATATTACCTGGTGTAGGACAGCGGAAGATAGTTTCGTTCACAGCCAACGCTAATGAACATGTTAATGGCAAATGCCAAGAAACCTATGCTGGTTTCTAGTTCACGTAGGAACAGAAGGATAAAACGTGAAAATACGTATAAAAGAAATCTGAATAATATTGATTGAATTCAATAGAATGAATTACAATACGCTGGAATTTAGTTTATATAGGCTAAGAATCCTAAAACAACTATATCTAGGAAAACTCTTGGATAATTCTTAAATATTCCTAATTGATTAAAAGATAATGCATAAATATAAAAATAAATCCTAAACCAAATCTAATACTAATCTTAATATGCTAGAACATTCTTTTATTGTATTTTCGTTCCCCTTCTTGAAAAGAACTCGACCTCGAGTTCATCTGGAGGAATCGTTGTAGACCAGACGTGTTTCTTCTTCTCTTTATTTCTGAACTTATTATAGGTGCTCAAGTGTCGCGCTTAAAATACAATAAAAGAATGTACTAGCATATTAAGATTAGTATTAGATTTGGTTTAGGATTTATTTCTATATTTATGCATTATCTTTTAATCAATTAGGAATATTTAAGAATTATCCAAGAGTTTTCCTAGATATAGTTGTTGCAGTTGTTGTTGAATCGCTTGTAAGGCTTGCAAAAGTGTGGTATTATCGGTCATGGTCACTTAAAAAAAACTTTTTTTTCGTGAACAGTACGATGAACAGTGCGATGAGCAGTAACTTTGCGATGAAAAGTTTTTTTTTGAGAAGAACAACTAAAAGAAAAGAATATAAGGAACAATCGGGGAAAACCAGAATTGATAAAAGATAGAGTTCGAGAGTGGTGACCTGATGTTAATTTGGGAGAGACCCAAATTGAATGTGACTCTGATTACCACCTGATGTAGGATAGCGGAAGATAGTTTCGTTCACAACCAACGCTAATGAACAGGTTAATGGCAAATGCCAAGAAACCTAGGCTGGTTTCTAGTTCACGTAGGAACAAAAGGATAAAACGTGAAAACACGTATAAAAGAAATCTGAATAATATTGATTGAATTCAATAGAATGAATTACAATATGTTGGAATTTAGTTTATATAAGCTAAGAATCCTAAAACAACTATATCTAGGAAAACTTTTGAATAATTCTTAAATATTCCTAATTGATTAAAAGATAATGCATAAATATTAAAATAAATCATAAACCAAATCTAATACTAATCTTAATATGCTAGAACATTCTTTTATTGTATTTTCGTTCCCCGTCATTATCACTCTAAACTAACGAAACATTTGAAGTTATCAATCAACTTATTAAATACTCTATAAGCTAATTCAAACATTCAACATGGGCTTATGAGCTTATTATATATAAGCCATAAGCCACTTATATAACATAAGCATAACCCGGCTCATAAGCTTAGCCAAACACCCCCTTACGCTAAGCACTCTCTAGAACTCAACAAGACGAAAGCCCTACATCACTTTTTTGTTTCTCAAATCGATTGGCACACGATGAACGACATAGTTATAGACGTGAAAGTTATAGTTGCATGTAAGTGATTTTGATTTTCAGGGATGTGATTATTACTCAAGTGACGTCTTTATAAATTTTTTGATATAAGTTTCATTATATTGTTTTGTGTTGTTGGTTAATTGGTATGTTGTTATTCAGGATGAAAGTGATACGATTAGGTTTTAATTGGGTGTGATGAGAATTTTACTTTGTTGTTTTGATGCGCAAAATGGAAGGATGGTTGGATGTGAGGCTAAATGGAAGGATAGTGAAAAATCTCATAGACAAAACACAGGTATGAACGGGTATTGGCATTTTATAACCTGAATATTGAAGTTGTGTTTGTATTTGTGTGAAAAGAACTTTTATAGGGATGGTTACATGTTTAAGTTGTGTAGAAATTTATGCCTTTTTGTCGGCCAAACCATAACTTATAAAGTCATGGATTGTTTAGGGATAGCCTAAGAAAGTTATTATTGGTTTTAAGGGTGTTATTTAGACGCTGTTTAGTAGACATGTGAATGAGCAGATTTTAAAAATGTATCCGTTTTTGTGTTTTAGGCCTTTGCTGAATGGGTTGTTATTCTCAACATGTAATGTTCTGACTAGCTAATGCCTTTTGCCATTTTTGGTTTTCTTAAGTTGCTACAAGCTTTGCATTTTCAACCATTTGGTGGAAACCAGCTTATGAATAAAACGGTTCATTATTTTTTTAAGCATAAGGGGGATATCAGATAATCAGACAGTGCAACACCGTTTTTTACTAAGTGAGGGTTAAGCTTATGAACAATAACTATTTTACAGGTTAATGAATTCTAAGAGGCTGTGATGATAGAAATTGCATCGAGTAAAGTTGAGATTATCTGCATCTTGGCGGGGCTACTTACTAAGTTTGTAGTCATGGCGGATTAATCCTCTTTTTTCGAACATTCACAAATCTAAGCCTTCCAGAGTGCTGACTTGCCTGTGTTTTTGCACCTATAAACCAAAATAAAGGTGAGATCACCTGCATATTATCGAGGCAAGCTACTAAGTTTGCAGTAATGGCGACTCGATCCTTTTTGCGATCCCTTCACATAGTTACTGATCATAAGCAATTAACATTATAAAAATGCACCGCCCCATTATCTCTTGATTAAAGATCAGTTTTAATTAAGCAGTTGTGATGATAGAAACTAAATCGAGTAAAGTTGAGATTATATGCGTCTTGGTGGGGCAACTTACTAAGTTTGCAGCCATGGTGGATGGATCCTCTTTTTTTGAACGTTCACAAATCTGAGCCCTCCAGAGTGTCGAATAGGTTGTGTTTTTGCACCTATAAACCAGAATAAAGGTCAGATTGCCTGCTTCTTGGCGGGGCAAGTTAATAAGTTTGCAGCTATGACGACTCGGTCATTTTTTCGAACGTTTACAAAAGTGAGCTCAACACATGTAAACCAGTATCAAAACTCTTTTTGAGGTCACCTAATACAATGTCCAGTATCCTCAATTCATTCATTATAGACTGACGATTTCGATTTGTAGTTACATGTTTAGAAAAAAATTGGCAATTTTTTGGCCGTACGCGTACTTTGGTAATGTTTATTAAAAGAGACATACAATATGTATTTAGGAGTGATAAATATGTAATGCGCTTTAGGTATTTAATGTTAGTGTTTTATGTGATGTGCTTTGGGTGTTTGGTATTTTACGTATAAGATTTTTCACTCTTTTCCTGCAGTTTTGGTGCTTTTGGGATGGGGGTTCCATATGTAATAATTTTAGTTTTTGTGATGCATTATTTGTGTCCACAAGTGTTCAACCATTAGATTTCTTATGCTTCATCCCCGATTACTAATTTTATGTGGTGCATTCAACCTGTTCTCATAGGTCCTGATTTGATGGGTACTATAGGCAGTGTCTTATTTGGTTGTGATGAGATTTAAATGCAAGGTATAATAATAATGCCCTATGGCGACATGGCATGAGCGTCATTACATTTCGACTCTAACCACTAACTTCACGTTCAAATAATCATCCAACAATGATGACCTAATAGTCCTGTTGAAACTGAGTTTGTTTCAAAGTTGGCTGATTATTTGAACGCAGAAATAATGATTGGAGGTAAAAAGGTGGAGGACGAATAGATGGACGATTGATCTTATGAACAATGATTATGTTAGGGGGCGATTAATTCCAAGAGGCTGTGATGATAGAAATTGAATCGATTCAAGTTGAGATTATTCGCTTCTTGGCGGGGCAACTTACTAAGTTTACAGCCATGGCGGATCGATCCTCTTTTTTCGAGCGTTCATAGATCTGAGCCTTACAAAGTGCTGAATGGGCTGTGTTTTTGCTAAGTGCATGCTTAGTACCTGTAAACTAGTGTAAAGGTCAGATTATCTGCAAGTTGGCAAAGCAACATACTAAGTTTGCAGCCACCGCGAATTGATCCTCTTTTGCAAAATAGAATGAAGGTTGAATACGACATTAAGTCACCCCCTAGTGTCCCCTCACATGGTTACTGTTTATAATGAACATTAATAAACTAATCTTGCAAGTCGTTTTCCTCCTAGCGATGCTTGAGCTGCTTCCCACTAAACTACCTCTTATAGTTTTTGATGATTATTTCAGGAACAGTAATCGTTGATATGGAAACTCCGCACACAAGTGCTTATTTCATGGGCACCATAGGCTATGTTTTACTTGGCCATGATGAGCTTTTAGGTTTGTTGTTTTGATGCGCCAAATAGAAGGATGGTTGAGTGCGGCATTCATTCGGTTAAACAACCTCTATAATCGAAGCGTAAACTTGAATTAATCTGAGCTAAGAAGATACGAACATTAGCTAATTTAATTGGCCAAAAGGTACGCAGGCTCTTAGCTGATGATAGGCGTTGGTGGGCCGAGTAGACACAACAACGCCTCGTGTGAGGCTTTTTTGTTAAAAATAAAAATTTGTTTTAAAATTTGAAAAGGCTATTTTACCCTGTTTTTAATAAAGATTTTATTTTTGTTAAAAACAGCCGGTAACGGCTGAGAGTTATTATAAAAAAAAAAAAAATTATTTTTAAAAAAAAATAACCCAAACGCTATTTTTTTCAAAAAAAAAATTTTTTTTTCTAAATATTTTTACCCCGTAATATATCTCATTTCAGCCAACAATCTTCATCCTCAACCTATACATTCAATCTTTCATCCTAAAACGAATCAACATCCTTCAAAAAAAATGCCGACGTTGCCAATTGAAGGCTCTTTTAATGGAACCTCCATAACGCCGCACGATGGTTTCCGAGGTCTACTCGAATTCCAATTCCCCGGCTTTTCTTGCCAAGCTTCCGATGACTCCCGACAACAAGCTTATAGGAATTGTAATTTTAGTGTCGTACGCGTTTGCTTGTAATTTCATGAATTAAGTTTAAATCGCGTAAGCTAAAAAAAATAGCGTTCAATGTAAACGGGCATCAAACAATTAAGGGTATGTTTGGTAAAATGGGCTGGAGCTGGGGCTGGGGCTTGTGTTGGGTTGGGGCTGGGGCTGGGGCTTATATTATAAGTCGAAATTAAAATTTGTATTTTTTAAAACTTGTTTGGTAAATGGGCTGGGGCTGGGGCTTATTATTGTAAAATTACTAAAAAGGACATAATTAAATAAATTTTTGGTATATGTTAGATATTTTTAGGGGTATATAAGTAATTTTTGTTTCATAAGCCCCGGGCTAAAAATTTTAGCCCTTTTTATGGGGCTGGGGCTTATAGAGGCTTATAACTTTATAAGCCCGCGTGACAAACGAGACTTATTTTATAAGCCGGCTTATTTTAAAAGCCCAAGCCTCAATAAGCCCCTACAAGCCTCCATCCAAACACACCTTTAGTTTAATTGTGATTATAACATTATGCTACTTTGTCCCGCAAAGGGTGTAAACTTGCTTGGCTATGATGATTATGTATTCGTAATTTTTGTGTAACAAACCATTAAAGGCATGAAATGCAACCATGTTTTGTAGCCTATACGATATCTGAGCCATCACACAAATATTTTAGGTTCAAAAGCATTAAAACCGTAGTACTTTCTTGGCTATGATGATTGGGTAGTCGTAATTTTAACGTGGCAAAACCTGCAAGACATGAAAGGAAACCATGTTTTGTAACCAATACGATATCTGAGCCGTTAGAAAATATTTATAAGTTCATATATGCTTGATATAATTTATAGTCAATAGGTGCTCCGGACTGTGGTCATAATTGTTACTTAATTTTAGGCATGTTATAAGGTGGTGCGTTTTATCTGGCTTTCATGATATATTCGATGTTGAGTTTTAAGCTTTAAAGAAATACATTTAAAGTGATGCTCATTACGAAGATTCGATTTATGTGTGCATATAGCGCTTACAAATTCATTAGTAGAACAAATTTGACAGTAGGTGCGTCTGAAACTGAGGATGAATGCATAATAAAGTAAAACTTTTGATCTTTCTATTTTTGGAATTTTATAACAACTATATAGTAAAAGATTGTTAAGTGTTGTCACATATCTCATTCTTGTTTACAACTCTTATTAGAACTTCTTCCATCATATCAAAGAGCTCGGGAAGATGGTGACAAGACTTTGTTTACAATTGGTGCACTTCCTTGGCGGTCAAGTTCTCAAAGGGGATTGAGCTGTGCATGTCACTTGGACTTAAATACTCTAAGCATTTATTTTCGATTTACCAGAACAAAGAAGATCCTTATTATCTCTCACGCTCTTCCCTTACACATATGTTAATACAAATAATGTCTAAAAACGTTATTTATATTTTTTGACCTATCTTTGATAATAATAAAATGTAAAAACGTTTACGATAAAAATAAACGTTTACAAATTATTAATCATAAAATTTAATTTCTAAGATTAGTAATCATTTAATGTATGAATAAACAAATCATTAAGCATGATTAGTGATCAACAAAATATTTTTATTTTATCCATCACATTTTTACTAAAGTATTTCACAAAAATAATTATATAAAATATTTTCTAATTAAAAGAAAAGTTTTATTAAAAACTTAAATTTAAAATTCAGATTTTCTCCCCAAAATGAAAGGTTCCATAACAGATACAACTTTCCTCATAAAAAGACAAAAACAGGAGTGTAGTCTACTGGGCGGCCCCTTTATAGGCCTGGCGGCCCTCAGATATATCTGGGACCACCGGGACCACCTCGAGTGACCGTTGGGTTTTCCTGCCTATAATTACTGCTTCATTCCTTGCAGAAAAACATACCTCTTAGCACGAAATTTTCAGATAACTTTCTCTCTCTAAAAAAAAAATTTCTCTCTCTAAATCTCTTGATCACTAACATTCTTAGATCTTGTTTCAAGTGATCTAATATCTTCTTCTCATATCTCCTTTCTCATTCAAGTGCAAGAGAAAAACGTTCGTATTCGCCAAGAAACGAATTATTATTTAGTAATCTCTCCTCTCTTCTTCTAAGTAGGGGTGAGCATACCGGACCGTCGACCGGACCGGACCGGAAGACCGATCCGAACCGGACCGGACCGGAAGACCGAACCGAACCGGACCGACCGGACCTGACCGAAGGTATTTCGGTCCGGTCCGGGTCCGGTCCGCAGTCTGGTATTTTGGACCAATTCGGTCCTCGGTCCGGTCGGTCCGGTCCGATCCGACCAAAAACCCGATGATAATGCCGTGTAGGACCGGACCGGACCGAAGACCGACCCGGACCGGACCGTACCATTTCGGTCTGGTCCGCGGTCCGGCAATATGAACCATTTCGGTCCTCGATCCGGTCCGGTCTTGGCCGGTCCGGTCCGGTCTTGGCCGGTCCGGTCCGGTCCGATCTTGGACATGTGCTCACCCCTACTTCTAAGTATCAAATCTCTATTGTAATTATTTTATAATTGTGTGATTCGGATTGTGTGTATATCCGATAGTGTAGATCTTGTGAGTGTATAGTAAATTGTGAAGAGGTAGATTGTTTTCAAGAGCCTAAGATTAAGGACCTCGACATTTAGCATAGTGTCCGGAAAATAAACGTAAGCGACGTGTAAACGGTTTTCTCCACCTGAAGGGAGCTTGTTGACATAGTGAAATCTCTAGTAGGATACTCGGGGAATGGAGTAGGGCGAAGAAGAGCTTCGTTGCCGAACCACTATAAATCTTGGTGTCTTGGTTTGATTGTTCCTTCTCTCATCTCTTTATATTAGCCTCATAGTACAAGAAGCAAGTGGGAGTCATGGACCTCTCAAAATGAGTGGGAGTGACGAAGGACTTGAATTAATTCAAGAAGAAGATACACAACCTTCTGAAAATACTAGCGACGAACATAATGAGGTTGTGCCCATCGAGGTCGAGCCCCAATATGTCAAAGTTCCTATTTGTAGATCCGCAAGGATACCTCAAGCACCAGATAAATATGGTTTTTATGTTGATTTTGAGGAACATGAATTAGGGGATCTAAATGAACCTCCTAATTATAAAGCGGCATTATCAGATCCTGAATATGATAAATGGCTTGAAGCTATGAATACGGAAATGCAATCCATGAAAGATAATAAAGTTTGGATTTTAGTTGAGGTTTCTCCTAATGGTCGAACTGTTAGGAGTAAATGGCTTGGTATGTGTTTAATTACACATACCTTTTACCTTTAAAAACAAGCTAAAATAACCAAAAACGGACTTAAAATGCCAAATATACGCTTGTTTTGCTAATTGTATTGTGCAGGAACGGATATTTAAGAAAAGGACGAAAAACGAAGCCAAAACGACAAAACCGGACACGGAATGGAAAAGCAGGTAAAGACAAAGTCAAAGTCCAAGCCCAAGCCTGAAAAAGTCAACAGGAAGTCAACCCAAGTCAACCCCGAGGCCAAAAGTCAAGAAATATAAGTTTAGGGATTAGACTTGTAAATCCCTAAACTTATATTTATAAAAGAAATTAAGAGGAAAAGAAGAGAAGGGCCAAACTGCCAATATGCCAAAGTTATATTACAAGGGGCAAAACTGCCAAGTCTCTTAAGTAATAACCACCAAGGACGTGTGATGAAAAGGGTGTTATAACCCTTGGGGACTTGTTTTGCCAAGTCCCCAAAAGTTTTACAACACAAGGACCATGGATGCAATGAGGGTTATAACTTTGAGGGACTAGAATTGGCAAACCACCAAACCTTCACTCTGTCTCTCTCAAACCAAGTCACCTTTTTCCTTCTCCCCATAACACTCAACCTCACACCAATACACCATGGATCAAACCTTACCCTCACCTCCACTAAACCCCTAGTCCTATTTGGCAATCCCACTCTTTTCAAGGTCAATCCAACGATTGGTGATGAATTCTAAAGAAGCACAAAGAGGATTAATGGTCAAGATTGGTTTCTGTCTTGCTCTCACACAACAAGCACAAAGGTTTGAAGACTCAGCTATAAAAGAAAGAAGAAAATGAGTAGTTAGTAGTTAGCTTTTAGAGTTCAGTTTTATTTTTTTTAGTTACTATTCAGCAAGTCGATTTAAGTTCTTGTTAATTTTTTTTATTTCAGTGTATTTCTTGTTACTACACTTGTACTCTTCCTTCTTCATTAATAAATCAAGTTCAATTGTTTTCGTGTTTTAAATTTCAAGTAATAAGCTGTTTTTATCAATTAAGCTTGTGATAAGCTCATTTTAGCTTATTATGTTTTCTTAAGTTCTCAAGTTGTCCAAAGGTTATAAGAATCTTTTTAATATTGTTTTAGTCAATTTCAGTTCATAAGAGTTCATTTGATCAAAGTTTGGAGGTTCAAGAGAGTAATAAGCTAATTAAGGCTTATTGAGCTTTAAGCTCAAGGTATAGAGGCAAGGTGCCACTTAGGTGTATGTTTTTAAGCCACTCACTCTACAAGAGTGGCTAGTGACTGAGACTACAAAAAAATCAAGGTTTCATTTCTCAAATTTCATTTTAGCTTGATTTTAGCTTAAAACATTTGCTTATTTACTCTTCATTCCTGTTCAATTCTTTGCAAACATATTTGTTTAGACTTGTTATTTAGATGTTTTAAGTTTTCATTAAATAAAATTTGTGTAATCTCAGTTTATCTTTTAAAAACTGTCATTGTTAGTGTAATAAGCTAGGTGAGAAAGTAGCTTAATTCTACAAATAAGCTGTAGGTTTTAGTCTTAAAATAGCTTAAGAAGGTGATTTCTAGTGTGAGTAGATAAAAGAATTTAGCTGATTTAGTTTTAAAAATAGTTCTTAAGTCCAATAAGTTTTGACAGTCATAGTTAAGGAGTGTTTGGTTTAAGTTGTATTTGACTCTTAAAGTCAAGAATTTACTGTCAATACTTTTTATTCACTTGAGGATTCCATAGCTAACAAGTTTAAAACAGTTTTTAAAAGCTAGTTATTTGAATTACAAAGTTTTGAGTTTAAAAAGTTTATCTAGCACCAGGGGAGTTTTAGAGTGCAAAACATTTTAGACTTGAGTGAATTAAAGCATGTTAAGAGTTTAGTTTTAGTTAATGTAGGGTTAGTTACATGTAGATAGATAGTTTAAAGAGTTCTAATCTCATCATTTGCCCTGAACTAAAGGTTGTAGGTCAATTGCATCAGCAACAATAGTTGCATCAGCAACAACAATTGCTTATTCATTTTATAGTTGCTTTTTAGGTTTCAAAGTTAGGAGTTAGGATTTAGTTTTTAGTATCTCAATAGTTTTCCATTAGCTTATTACATTTCATCACTTAAGTTTCATTTACAAGCTTTAGATTAGCTTAAAATGACTTACAAAAAGTGGTGAGGCAGCAGTTTAGGATTTTAGTTTATATCCTTTTTGAATTTTCATTTCTAGTTGAAATCTTGAAAAACCTTTTATCTAGGTTAGTCTTACAACCATAGAATAGCTTATATTCAAAAACTCAGCTTCTAAGATTTAGAAATAAGCCAGTTAGCTTATTAGGTAAAGCTAAACAACAGCTTAAGCCTGAACCTTAGCTTTTTGATATTAAATTTCTCATTAAGTTTGTTAAATAGTAGCTTATATCTTTTTAGAAATTCCTAGTATACATCTTAAGCTTCACTTAGCTTCTTTTGTTTTTTATTTTCATCTAGAAATAAGCTAGAAATAAGCCAAAGTGTGAAAAAGTTACTTAACACCTTGTTTCTGTAACAGTTTCAAAATGCTTAGTTTTTAGCTTATGCAGTTGATAAAAGTAGAAAATGCCTTTGTTAAAGTTGTTTAGTATAAGCTCCTTAACAACTTTGTAGTTTTAAGTTTTTGCTTATTTTCACTTTTTAATAAGCAAAAAATAAGCCAAGTCGTAGGGTTTGTTTTGTACGTTTCTAATAGTATAGGGGTACCCATTTCTATTAAAGTGTAAATTTCCCATAGTTACCCCGCCTACCCTTTTATTTCTTCTTTTACACTTTCTACCCTGTCTTTTTAGGATAAATAAAATAGTTTTATTATTTTAGAAATTAGTTTAAATAAAATTAGGGTTTAGTTTTAATTGACAAAATTAAGGTACAATTAGGGAAGTATTTTTAGTAAATTTTTCAGAATTTTTCGAAGTCATTTAGTATTTTTTATAATTTAATTTAGTTAAAAGTTTTAAAAATTCATAAAAAATACAAAAATTATCAAAAAAATATTTTTCTTTTTTAGAAAATTTTATTTTGTCATATAGTTTGTAGGAAAAATTTAAAGTTTTCGTAGGATCATTTTTACAACTTTTCATTTTTTAAAGAACGGTCCGGGTGCGGTTTTTTGTCTTGACTCGTTTTTGGGTCAAACGAACTCCGTTTTCGGTCTAGTCTTTTTCATTCTTCGTTATTTGTCCCGTAGAGTAGTTTAGAAGTGAAAATTTCTTCGTAGGGTTATTTTTAAAGATTTTAGGTTTTTCCCCCTTTGTTCGGGATTCGTGCTCCCGTTTTTCAGCTTAATTTAGTAATTTTTAGGATTTTCTTAAACGTTTTTATTCGTTATTGTTTAATTTAACTTCCTGCACTCTCAAATCATTTCTCTCCTTCCAACTCAAATCTTCCGACTGTATCGATTTTCCAGTACAGCCTCGTTGGGGATAAACGACCCGGGAACACTCTATACTACTTCTCGGTTTTATTGACTTTGTTTCTAGACTATTCTTACTATATATATTTTATATTTTATTATATATTATATGTATTTTAAGGTGTAGTTTGGACGGATCAATTTTTGGCGCCGTTGCCGGGGAGGCTGTGATACCGATTTTCGTTACGTTTGACAAATTGTGTTTGAATCTGTGAATATTTTCTTTTATAAAAAAAAACATTTAAAAAAAGTACAAAAATATTTTTCATTTTCTTTTATTAGTATAATTATCAGATAAAAACCAAAGAAAAAAAAAACCAAAAATAT
>BQNB010139550.1:0-14284 GCA_026074375.1 Tanacetum coccineum
TTTTCGTCTGCAATGCTCAGATTTTATCATCAAAACCATTCAGGGTATGATTTATTTTTTCTGGCAGTGATTGATTTTTCAAGGTTTCGATCATCTGTGATTGCTGCAACTACAATTACAATCATTGTCAGCGACGATGTGAAAGTACCGGAAAGTTCTTACGAGAAAGTAAACAAAGTATTGATGATAAATTAAAGTTCTTTCTATAATCATATAAACATAATTGAGATTAATTAGTGCAAATTCTAACGTTCTTTTTAATTTTTTAGCTAAACATAAAACCAGTATACATATTGTATATTTATATATATTAGACATGTCACGTTAAATTATATTATCTAAATAATAGTATTTTTCATGTTTAAATTAATGGTAGATCTACTACAGTGCCCAAATAATCATTTAATAGTTCTAAAAAGAAACTCTATACTCATTTAGCTTGATATTTCTTGCTAAAAAGCTTGATATTTGTCTAAATAGCTCTTCGAGTTTTTAAAAACCCCTAAACTCATTAATCTATTTTAAATCCTTTTCAAATAAGCTTTCTTATTTTGTTAACACATTATTTGAAGAAAAAAAATAATATTGTTACTAAATAATTAACATGTAAGAGGTTTAGGTGTAGTAACGCCGGCAACGGCGTTGGCCGGCGTTACTACATCGCTTGGCGGCGTTGCCTAACGGCGTTGGCCGGCCCACGCACGTTGGGGTGGATTTAAAAAAAAATAAATTCATTTACCCCCCTAACGGCTAGTTTTATTAATTTTTTTTTTTTACAAAACAGCCCCTAATAGCTATATTTTAAAAAAAATATTTCATTTTACCCCCCTCACACAACTCATTATAAATACTTCAATACCTCTATATTATTTTCTCACAAAAAAACATACATTTACAACAAAAAACACTACAAACTCTTTCACAATGAATCAAAATCGAACCGTTTTTGATATCGATGAGGAAACCGACGCATTCTATTTACAAAAAGCTGTCGAGTATCATGAATGGCTAATACAACAAGAAGCTCAACCACGATTGACCCGTACACCGATCTTCCGTGACCGTGAAGATGCCGAAAGACGTCTTTTTTTTTAACGGCGGAAATTTTATTAAACTAGCAAGATAAGAGAAACAACCATACCATTCTTGAAACGTGTTCCAATAAGAAGGATCTAATTCCCACCACCTACAAATACGACGAAGAACCTGCTGCGCCAAATCACACCGGAAAAGAATATGATTAATCTCATCCTCGCAAAATAAATATATTAACCTTTATAGGAACAAATCTCACCCATCTAGTCTCGATGACTTGCGACGGAAGAAAAATATCATCAATACAATTCTGAACCTCCTTGACTCGAAATACACCATCACTTGTCAAATCACAAATCCACCGATCACAAGAGTTCGATAAAGATACCGTCTCCAACGTAGATGTCAATTCCTCCAACATGTGTTGTTCAATCCCTCCTCGAACATTCCGACGAAAAGAACTTTCCATTGAAGAAAGGAGTTTAGATTCCACCGAGACTTGTTTGTCCAACTCCAAAGCGAACAAGCGGGAATATTTAACACAAAAAGGAATGTCTCCAACCCAACAGTCATACCAGAAATTTGTATCAGCTCCATTCCCTATTCGCTTTTTTGATATGATACCAAAAGTCAAAACCTTTATCTTTAAGCTTATGAACTTCTCGTAATATCGAACACCAATTCGAAGAATAATGTCACACCCCGAAATTTTCGATATTTTAAATTACTAATTTACCCTTTAACTTTTCAGTTCCAATTTGACTTTTTGACTTTTTGACCTCTTACGGTCACATAAAAACGATTACCGCGTAGTCGGTAATCTTTTGAAACGTATTTAAATAATAAATGCTAATAACTATTATTATCTCTCATTTATTATTTTATTTTTCAAACTTATTTAACTTAAAAACGAGAAGATATATATTATTCATAAGTTGACTTGTCAAAAACGACCCGCTAGATCACGTTTTCACAACTCGGACTCTAAAGCAATTTGATGTAAAACGACATTCCTGACAACTTTTTAGTTTTGACCGAGACCCGAAAACAGTCAGAAGGTGACTGAAATGCCCTCGCAAGATTCTAGGAGCAAGAACGAGTACCGGCACAAAAATAAATAATTAAATTACATTTAATTATCACGTTTTATTAAATAAGAATATTTAATAAATTATTTAACATTTTATTCAGTGACGTTTGTTGAAGACGCAAATATTCGAGTAAAATGATCATTTTACGGACAAGTTTATCAGAAATATATAAAATAAATAATAAACGTTTTAAATAAATTTTATAAAACGTTTACGAAAATTAGTCGAGTGAATACTCATTTTTATCAGAAAAATGATTTAGAAAACAATGGCGCAAGTTTCGTATTTTGAAACATCCGTTAAGTCACTCAAACGAGTCCCGAACCAATATTTTATAAAAGTTCTCAACAATTACACTTTTGGTCCCTTGGGTAATATTTACACATTTTACCCCAAACTATTAAAACTTGTCACATTAAATTTAATTTTTAATATATATATATATATATAAATTTTATAACTTTTATTTCATTTATATATATATATAAACACACACACAAGCCTCACACTCTCCCTCCCTCTCCACATTATCCGGCCACCCCTTAGCCGCCGCCGGCCGCCCCTCAGCCGCCGCCTTTTCCGGCCAAACTCCGGCGAACCCAAAATATATAAAAAGTTAGATCCTCCACCGATCTACCCGATCTACTCCACCCCGGTCTACACAATTACCACCTTATATCCATCATCATCTGTCGGGCCACCATCATCCCCACGCACCTCCACACTTTCGCGCCACACCTCTAGCCGGCTCCCTCTTCATCATTATACAGCCGCGCGCTCTCACTCCATCACCTTCCCACATCGACACCCTCAACAACCGTTTCCTCCTCACCTTCGCACCATAGCCTCCCACGCCTGCATCCTCATCACCGTTTCGCCACAGCACCTCCACCACCCAGCTAGGACCACCTCACCATCGTCTCCATCTCGTCACCACCTTCGTCAACACCATCAACATCACCTCCCCCATATCACTCCAACCGACGCCACCAAACCCCCCGCCCCCCGGTCACAGCCACCGCGACATCAGCCGCGTATCCCCACCTTCCCCTTTTATTTTTCTTTGGATGGTTAAGCAAACATATATCTATATATTTCTTTTTTTACACACTAATTACAAACCTGGTTACTTGATTGATATCACACTCTTTCTACTTATGGAATTAAGTACTTAAAGTTGTTTATGAATAAAATGGTTATTTCTTCATTGGACACAAGTGTTTTCGGTTACCATCTCCTATTTACGTGTTGCCTAAGTTTGCTTAACAAACCACTACCTACTGCCCGAATTATCATGAACTGTTAATTTCTCGACCGGATGACCGGTTGAGGGAGCGCGAGTGAGTAAATAGATCTATTGGGACTAATTATCCCTATCCGCTTTGGTTCCACTTAACGAAGAACAAACGGATATATGTCATGTCGATTGTGCATTATGGTGGTCTTTGGTTTGGGACACCGGTTAAGGGCAGGAATACTATGCGACAGGATGTAACATGCCCTGTTGATTATTAGCTTCAGTGTCATGAGCTTAGCGCAACAGTATACACTTTTCATGCGATATTGTATCCGTTATAATAGTCGCATGTGCTTTGTATGTGAAGTTATATCTCCTATGAGACTGTCACGTTGCGTACGGTTAACTTGGGGTCCTCCATACTTTGGTTGAACATTCTTATTTATTAAATGTTTTTCGTAATTCAATTAGGGAGCTGATATTCCACTAAACGTTTTTTGGTCCTCATAAATGTTGTACTTAAAAACCTATGATACACTCAACTTTTTGTGACGTTTTAGCATTTTTTTCTAGGTGTTTAGCTTTTGGACTTTCTTGTTGCGCTATGTGGACGTCTCTGCAATATCATACTCTTTCAAGATTTATTACCATTCATACTCGTTGTCTTTTGAAAACCAAATTATGCTTTTGCTATATTTTATTTTCGCTTCCGCAAATGTTTAATTTCCTTTAAGTGTTGTAAAACTTATTTGTTTTTAAACAATGCAACGAGTTATGATTTTCAAAACGTCCATTAGTGGTCGTTCCTTTTGCCTTGTGTTCAAAATATGATGACGTCATGCCCTCGGACACGTATTCCGTCCAGGCCCCGTCTAGGGGTGTGACAAATAATGGGTCTGATGAGAATCTACCTTCGAACCATATAAAGCATTAATTACCTGACAACCAAAGGGAAACTGGTCTTGAGACAAAATCGCCACACCCATTTCAGAGCAGAGCTCGTTGAGAGCAAAAAAACTCGAGATTCTAATCTCTTTTTTCTTGGAAGAAGAACTAATCCCAGGCGGACCCATATGATTTTATTATTCCGATTTGATCCGCACCATTGAAAGAAGCGATTCGAAATAGACTCAAAGATTTCAGAACACCACGAGGAACTGTAAATAGTCATAGTATAAATTGTAGAAGCATCGAGATAACCGATTCAAAAGATGTTAGACGCGTTCTACCCTATCAGAGTGTTTTTACTTTCCATTTTGAGAGACGGATTTAAATTATGCGGGATAAATGTATCCCGGCTTTAATGAGGGACTATTATCTCCCACTTCCGCTACGATATCGAAATGATTGTTCAAAATCTAGAGCATCCAATAGATTATCGCCGCCTGCTTGAAACCACGTTTTGTAAGGGAACACACACTCCATAACATTGACATTTTTGGGGACATTTTATTTGAAGCCCCGATGCAAGAAAGAAAACAATTCAATTATTAGTATTCCTTTTAGATGTTTGGTCAGACCAGTCGCCAATAAACATAGCGTCATCCGCATTAAAAAAAGGTTGTGATATGAGATCGATCTCTGGGTAGTTGAATACTTTAAATTAAGATCCTCTTCAACCTCACGACCTAAACGACAAGTGCAACGATTCCTATGACTAGAATAATAAAGATACGGGAGCAAAGCGGATCACCTTGTTTGAGACACGGTAACAAGAGAATTCTTTAGTGGGGCTTCCGTTAACCAATATTGAAGCTTTACTAGAATATAGAATACCCCAAATCCAATTGCACCACACAGACCCAAAACCGAACGCCTCAAGAACATCAATTAAATAATCCCATCTGACCGAGTCATAGGCCTTCGCAAAATCTACTTTAAAAAACATGGTTTGCTTTTTCATACTTTTGCACCATTTTAAAATTTCATCAAGGATGAAAGGCCCATCAAGAATTTGTCTTCCAGCAACAAAATCAAATTGGGTGTCTGAAACGAGATCTCCGATGACCGAGACCAATCTGTTTGCAAGAACGTTAGTGACAACTTTATAAACACATCCAATTAGGCTAATGGGTCGAAAATCATTAACGAATTTGGCGTCGATAATCTTCGAAATGAGAGTCACGAAAGATGAGTTGCAACCTTTGGAGAAACCACCAGATGTGAAAAAATGCTCAATTGCTTCACAAAAATCAGATCTAACTACGTCCCAATATTTTTTAAAAAATTTAAAAGTAAATCCGTCGGGGCCTGGAGATTTGTTATCTCCACAATTCCAAACAGCTCTCCTGATTTCATCACGGGACACTCCCCTTTCAAGATCATCAGCTTGGTCTTTCAACAATATCTTATGGAATTGGAAATTAAGTTTAAATCTATGATCAGCAGGTTTCTTGAAACGTGCTTCAAAATGATCAAAAAAAGCATTTTTAATCCTCACCGGATCAGATCTCCAGATACCATCTACAAAAACTCCACGGATGGCTAATTGAGATCTCCTCTTGTTTATAATTCCGTGAAAAAACTTTGAATTCTCATCCCCCTCGACCGCCCATTTGACTTTAGATTTCTGGATCCTATCTTTAGCTTCCATTTCCGTGAGTTTAAGGAGATTATTCTTCAATTCAAGACGACGAAGAACAATATTATCATCCACCACCCCAATATCCATAGCCTTATCGATTTTTTCTAATTCAGCAATAATATCTAATTTAGAGCCGACCATCTCCAATCTTTTAGTTTTAACCCAACGACGAATGATGACCTTGAGATCTTGTAATTTCTTCTTGAAACGAGTCATCCCATCTATATTCGAATAATCTAAAGATGCCCATGATAGTTTAATCATGTCGTCAAAACCAACAAAATCAAACCAGGAGTGATAAAATCGAAACGGTATTGGGCCAAAATCCAAATGCACCTCTCTAAGAAGAATAGGACGATGATCTGATAAGTGTCGGTCAAGACATAGAGCCGCAATAGAAGGAAACATCGAAAAAATACCCTCGGAGACAAGGAAGCGATCAAGTTTGCTCATTTTTAAAGCCGAAGGATGTCTTGTAGCTCAAGCACCAAATGAGGTCTTTCCGAACCTCCTACTTTAAGTGATGAAACTCATACAATTGATGATTTAGTCTAGTACCAACGAATATGATAAAATTGCAAAATGAGTTTAAAGATAATCACTAAGAACAAAAGGCTAAAAGCTATTAGAAATAGTCTAGAAAATAAACTTAGAGAATTAAAAGATAAATTGTCCACACTCGAGAAAAACAAGGGAGTTGATATTGATTGTGCAAAGTGTCATACACTTAAAATTGAAAATGAAAAGCTCAAAGAAGAATCTACTAGATTAAACAAATTTAAAAAGAGTACACATTGCTTGAATGAAATGTTAAATAATCAAAAACCCTCCGGTGATAAATTAGGTTTAGGGTTTAATTCATTTGAAGCATCATCTAGTGGAACTAAGGAAATAAAATTTGTAAAAGCTCAGAAAAAGGCGTCTCCTGATGGAGGTCCCATAAATATGGGCGGCCCCCTTAATGTTTAGGCGGCCCCCAAAATAAATATGGGACCGCCACCAGCAACGCCTGTATCTGAGAAAAGTGTGTCTTTTCAAAAATCTATTTTGGGTCCTAGACCAAAACACATAATTGTAAACAAAGTCAAAGTTCCTGTTGCTAGTGACAATGAAGTTAAACAATTCTATAAGCCATTATCTAAACCCGGAGTTGGATTTTCAAAACTCAATTTTAGATCAAAAACTCCACCTCCTAGAAGAGTCAATAATAATTTTTCTCGTCCTAAAACGCCGCAACCAAAAAGACATGTTGGTCGACAAAACCAACCTCATGGATTTCCCGTAACTTGGAACAACTTTCCACGCCAAAGTTACATGCCATGGGAAATGTGTCTTCCATTCTCACATCCCAACCAATTGCATCAAATGCAAGGGATGTTTGGCACTAACAACTTTGGACCCATGAGATATTGGGGACCAAATGTTTAAGTTATTGTCTTATATAAATAGATATGCCTTGGAGTCGACTTGGAGCCCGACGAATGGATCAAGAATAGCGGATGCTCTAAACATATGACGGGTAACCGAAAAATCTTCTCCACTTACAAGGCATACAATGGAGGTAATGTCATTTTTGGTAGTAATCTTCACGGTAATATCATTGGCAAAGGTACGATTTCTAATGACTATCACAAAATAGATAATGTAGAACATGTTGATAACTTAGGATTTAACTTGCTAAGTATAGGACAAATATGTATTAAATAAGTGTAAAGGTAACCTTTGTCTACACACGATAGTTGAAATCACAAAAATGGGTAAAGTCATAGGTAGAGGTATTAGGAAAAAATGCTTATATGTGATGAAATTAGGAAATGAACCAAAGGATTAAATTTGTCTAGCAACGATTGATGAGAATTCCACCTTGTGGCATAGGAAAATATGGACACGCAAATATCCGTTCATCAATCATTAGCTTATAAGGTATTAGTTAAAAACTTACTAAGCTTAAGTTTGATCAACATTTTTATGTATGCTTGCAAATTGAAAACAAGCTCACGGTAGTCCACAAAGCTAAGAACATATCTCAACGACTAGATGCTAGAACTCTCCACATGGATATATTTGGTCCATCTGCAGTAACGGAGGTTACGGAGGAAATCGCTACACCTAGTCATAGTAGAGGACTACTCCTAGGTAGTACTTGGACTAGATTTCTTAAGATAAAACCGAAGCCTTCGATCAATTGAAATATGTAGTAGAAAAATCCAAATCAATTAGGAAGACAATAGTGTCAATAGAACCGACCAAAGCAGAAGAATTTGATAAGAATAACAATTTGGAGAATTTTGTAATACCAATGGTATTACTCATAACTTCTCGGCTCCACGCACCCCTCAATCAAATGGCGTGGTTGAAAGGAAAAATAAGACACTTTAGGAAATGAGTAGAACCATATTGAACGAGTAATTGTTACCACAAAAGTTGTGAGGTTTCTCGATTCATGATCTCGGGAGGTCAGGGAAACTCAAAATATGAATAAGCCATATTAGATAGAGAAAGTAGTTTATTATTGAATGATTAGTGAAAATTACAATTGTGCGGTTCACCCCTCTAAGGAAGATTAGAGGGGGTATTTATAGTCTAAACACAAGCCATCTTTGGGCTAATTACACTTCTAGTCCTTGTGTTTAAGACTATTTAAAAACTAATGTAATTTCCATATAGACACCATATTTTTTAATCCATAAACAATACTTCCCCCCAATATGTGGCGTAGGGATGATATACAATGTTATCCTCAAGTAAAATATAAATGCTTCACTTGAATCATTTTCCATTACTTGATAACGATACCATGTAATTTAGAAACTGAGTTATCTTCCCCGGGTACATACTGCATGTCTTCACACAAATTTCTTTATCTACTTTTTTTTGTCGAAGTTTCTAAATTAGCTTTCCCTCAAACCAACATCTGTATTGTAAGTAGATTCTGAAACTGTGATGTAGCTTCATAGAAGAAGAATTAGAAGTAGAAGTAGAGCAGTAGATGAGAATCAGAGAATTAAAAGAAGCAGAAGAAGCCAACCACATCACTGAACTGCTTCTATTTTGATGAATATTCGTTTAGGAGAACATGTAAGGAATCAGCAAACTCTTCTCACATAAGCACATACTTCGCACACTAACCATCCAGAGGTTGAAAGCATACAATCCATCTCCATAAGATAGAAACAGACTTAAAGATAAGAAAGAAAGAAACGAAGGTGAGATAAGTACACATTTCTTGCCCCTGATTGATGCAATCTATCGAATACTTCCTTTTCTTCCCCCTGATTGCATTCGATAACCATCGAAAAAAATCATAAACGGTGTACGCCCGAATATTCGATAGAACAACCATGTGTGAAATATCATAAATACAGTTAAGCATGAGAATCAACTACCGATAAAGAACCTCTATTTTTCTCTTCTCTGACTAAGTCAATTCCAACCTCGCATTCTGTTGGCTATCTGTAATTACTACTGATGGAGAAAACTCAATATGACAAACCCGACACTGAAGCAACATCACCCAGAGTTGTGACTTAAGCTTATACAATCTCTTGGAAGAAGAATCTATTGGAATATCCTCAACTACGTGAGACACTGAGTACTACAACGTAACTCCTTAAAGTGATAGCTACTTTGTGGGTAAAGAGAAAGAATCACAAAAGTAACTAGATATTCAAGTCTTCGTCACAATCCATATATGCTCGAACAAGTCATATTCGTGGAAGAGGTAGAAAGAACCGAAGGTGAGAAAAGTACACATCCCCGTGAAATACTACGACAATCCCGAATAAGGAATAATGAATCAACCTCGTAGCCATTTCTTGCGGTTAAATCCTGAGAATAGCCTTTTTAGCATTTTTTGTGAATCTTCAATAAGGATCTTTTAAGCGATGTTTTTATATATGTGACATCAAATTCTTATCAGCCCATAATTTTTTTGAAATTTTCATACACACTAAGCAATATTCGGCTGGCCTAGTCCATGAACACAACACATACCAGCCTAACTTTGAACACTCAATCATTCGGCCCATTGCATTTGTGTAGAGCCCAATTCACATTTTATTGATATTTAACAAATAGGGCTTCACATAACCCTACTAATATTCACACGCAGCCATAAGTGCTACTCCATCTTATCTCTCAATCTTCAAACTAAACTTAGCCACCATAGCTTCAATCTTCTTAGTCGACACCTTTAAAATCAAACGACACTTTTATAGTTTCTCAATCTCATAACACCACCCTTATCAAGCATCAAGTGAAAACTTCAAGATACTATCAGGGTCTCAGGTAGGTTGTATGTTACGGTTTTGTTTCTGTGTCTTATGTATCGAAATAAAGATTGACTGTAATAGATTTTGTTACAAGTCTTTCTTTGGTTTTCGAATATTGAAGGATGAAGCTTTGTAAAAATCAATGATGATTGTTCCTATGTGTTTTTGATCTGTAAAGGTCATATCTTTTGAAAGAAACATGAGCAGGTTCAACTGAGATTGTGATTTGTTTTTTTCTGTTGAGTCATGTCTATTTTGAGTGTTCTTAGCTGTTAGAGGCGACTTAAAAATTGTGATGAGGATGGAAGTTAGATAGTTGGTTTTGTTGATATAGTTACGTTGTGGTTTACTATTTTGCTGGTGAGTTAAACACAACTGGGTTAACTCGGTTATAACCGAGTTGACTCGGTTGATGTTGTCACATGTTTTACTCACTGTGCTTTCTTTTCATTTCCAAAACCATATACGAAACCTGCTACGTAACCTCTGTACATAACCATTATACGCAAGCTCCATACGAGACCTTTTTATGTAACCTTTCGTACGAAACCTATCTTATGAAAGCTCCTTACGAAACCAACTTACGTAACCTCCATATTTGAAACCTTCATACGTAACCTTGTCAAAAAGGGTTTTCGAAACCTCACACGTAACCTGCTTACGAAACCGTAACCTCGTACGAAACCTGATTATACAAAACCACTTTCTTTGCTTTCGGTAACCATTTATGAACCGTAACCACGCTTACGAAAGTTACCAAAAAAATCCGTTACCGAAACCAAAACTGAACTTTCTGTAATCGTTTTCGAAACCACGTTACGAAAATAAGCCGTTAAAGCACAAAATAGTAGTTTCAACTGTTTTGGACTGTTAAGCATGTGAAATACAGTATTATGTTTGAGACTGATTTGGACTTTTGTGGCAGTTTGAATGTTTTACAACTGTGACACACATGAATAGATGTTGTTTGGACTGTTATTGGACAGAATTTGTGAATACACTAATATTTGACCAATTTGTAATCTTACGAAACCTCAAATAACTATACGAAACCCCAAAACTAATCGAATAAGCCATACGAAACCTCTAAAGTCGGAATCTGATCGAAATAAGCGCATTGAGCAAGCATGAACACATCACGAATCATCTTTACAGCTCTGATACCACTTGTGACGAATCTCGATTTACGATCTCGGGAGGTTAGGACAACTCAAAGTATGAATAAGCCATTTTAGAGAGAGAAAGTGATATTATTATTGAATGATTAGTGAAATTATTACAAATGAGAGGTTCACCCAAGGAAGCTTAGAAGGGTTTATATAGCCCTTACACATGCTATCTTTGGCCTAATTACAATTCTAGTCTTTGTCTTTTGGGCTATATAAAAACTAATGTAATTTCTATAATGTCACCACATTTATCATTCTTAACATTTATACATTGGGCAATTTAAACTTTTAAATATAGGATTTTCGCATCAATATCATATTAGTGTGTGTAGGTAAAATATCTTATGTTGTAGGTACTGTATATGTTGCTACATAACTTTTTAAGTATAGGATTTAGGGCTTTAGGGGCATATCATATTCATGTTTGTATGTAAAAGATCTTATGTTGTATGGAACAATGCTAAAGTTGATAAAACGGGAATAATTTTATTAACTTGATTATTGTTTATAAAAGCTAACAGTTTTTGCACATTTATTGAGCCGTGAAGAAAAGCAATTATACAAATTGCATGTTTACCATAAACTAATTATCTTACTCCTAAACATTATGGCGTTTGTAAAGGCCGAAATGTTATTCTTTCTGAATCTGGATCACTTACGGTTATCAATGATGCTGTCACGATTGCTAAAGCCATATAGCTTTCTGATTCACTTGAAAATACAGGAGTGAAGCTTATCCATGAGGTATTCATTTTAATCAAATCATAAACCTTCACTGAGGACTAAGCCAAAGCAGTTTAAGTTTTGATCATATTTGCACAAAAAATCCAAATTTTTTATAAGAACATGCCTTTAATCTATGACAAATTAGAAGATGTTCTCCTGGTTGCGCTGTTGTGGTTGTGCCTAAAGCATCATAGTTGAATGTCGAATGATTTTTTATGAATTGCTTGTTGATTCCCTTTTTGTTTCAACTTATATACGAAATATATGATTAATGATAAACCGTTTTCTTTTATGCAGCCTCTAAGTAACAAATCAGTTTAATATATATTTTCCTGATTTCTTTTATAACAGGTACGCTTCAAGAATTTTGGGAGAAGGTTGCGGCTGTAGAAAAAAACTTCTGACTTTGATGGACCGGAAACATCTCAAACTCAGTTAACTGAAATATGTAAAACGGAATTGTATTAGTAATGCTTACCTTTTTCTGTATGTAAACATAACTTCTCAATCCATATGTATCTGTACGTATCTTATATTTTGAATCTTGTTTTCTTTTTCTTGTTTACCAAGTACACTTAATTTTGTATCATAAGTTACTATATTTGATTTATAAGACTAATGATGAAAGGAACTCACTCATTTATTTTTACATAAAAGATTTCTTTTACAAATTTTATTTGTGCAAACTGATGCATAATAAATCAAAGACGTACAAAGGAGAAATAATCTGTGATTTAGAAATCGATGGCCCAGATTGACTCGTTGTAATCACACATGTTTCAAAAAAGTTTTTAAAATCACATATGATTTAGAAGGTGTCAAATTCTTTACTGAACTCAAATGAACCACTAGTTTAACAAAGATGTTAATCAACATGTGTCATATTTAATTAGGTCAGTTGAGGTTGGTAAGCTTGGTAATGTGACTAGCGATCAAGTGGTGAAGGAAAAGCAAAGTTCTTTGGTTGATACAACTACTCCTAATACTGAGAATACAGGTTTGAACTCGTATCCACCCTTACCTATGCAAGGATCTACTCCGGCTGGTAATTCCTCTGGTAAGTCTTCATATGCTAATGTTACTAGTGAACCGAGTAGGAAAGCTTTGAATTTTCGTACTTTATTTACACCCGGAGGGAACGGGATGTAGTTGTGCTGGTGGAGTCTATTAGAGCTATTAGTGATAGGCTTGCGAATACTGCTTATGGTTTCTTCTTGGGAAAGAGAGTGGCCTACCCCGTTGTTGCTAACTATGTTAGAAACACTTGGGGTAAATATGGCTTGGTTAAATCAATGCTTAACTCATCTACTGGGTTATTCCCTTTTTAAGTTAGCTCTATGGATGGTGTTAGATCCCACTCTAGATAGATCTTTACTGCCTGTTAAGGATGGTGAATAGCCTATGTAATCACAAGCTAAACACAAGAAAGACTCTTGCTTAGAAAATCTAATGTCTATGTGGAATATAGACACAACTAATAAGAAGAACAGGACTAGTAAAAACTAAAAGATCCTTCTATGGATTTCTATTAATCAATAAGTAGAATAGAATTGTGTTTTCTGTTGTCCCATACAATTCCCTAACCCGTGGGTTTTTATAGAGATGAAACCCTAAACGGTATTTACTCAAAATGCGTGAGATTGATATGCATGAATATCTTCCTTATTAAACTCATGCATATCCTCATCTCTAACTAACTAACATCTTATCCTAGAATAACTATTTGACTCTATCAGGACTAAGTATTCTACCAGTAGGAACTAAACTTAGCCTACTAGGACTAACTATGATAATAATCTTACCAACAGGAACTACATACCTGCCAGTAGGAACTACTACTCTACCAGCAGGAACTACATACCTGCCAGTAGGAACTACTACTCTACCAGCAGGAACTACATACCTGCCAGTAGGAACAAAGTATTACAAATATTCCTAACAATCCTCTCCTAAACTAGAATTTGACTATGTTAATTTCTAGTTTCTAGAAAGATCTTCAGTCTTGAACCTTGAGGATTGAAATATGAACTGTACAGCAACATTGAAGAAGCAGCAGGAAAACTTGAACCACCTCAGCTACATGAGTAGAGTTGATAAGCCTTTACCAAGTAGCTACTCACTCTTGGGCTAGCTAATTCTTTAGTGGAATCATGACATCACCCTGGTGAATT
>BQNB010139551.1:4078-17540 GCA_026074375.1 Tanacetum coccineum
ATGTTAGTCATTATCTATCTTCTTTGAAAAAATAGATTTTATCAATATGACTAGATGGAGTATGATGATCGGGATCTTTTTAATTACTGTAAAAAAAAGTATAGTTTTTGATACATGGTACTATTTATTAATTGGCATATGTAGTCATTTTTCGAAAAGTCCTTGGTCACTGTATGAATAATATTTGTTCTCTTTAAAGTCTTCTTGATTGATTCTTTTAGCTAATGTATGATTTAATTTATAATTTTTAGTGTTTGTTTTGAATCAGGGATTATGTTTACGGTGCTACAGAATCAGGGATACCCTTTTTTGCAGAACCACTTTTTTGTACAGAACCTCCAGAACCACTTTGGACCAATAGAAATTTAGTATATTATTAAATGTTTTTCTTAATTCAAAAGGGTATAATAGTCAAAACACATTTTAACTTTTTTTTTGAATTTTTAAATTTAAAAAACGTTTTTTTATTTCCTTAATTTTTAGAATTAATTTTTTTATAATTCATACTTTTTTAAGTATACATGTTTTTCAGAAATTAAGGTGCATATATGTTTTTTTTTAATATTGTAAATTTACATATGTTTCTTGCGTAGAATTGTTTAGACATCAAACTTATTTTTTTAAACGGTAATTGCACTTACGTTTATGGTTTACATTTTTTAATATTTGAAATTTATAACCAAAAACATAAACATATACATGTAAACTCTAAATTTATAACAAGCAAAAACCTAAATACAATACACAAATTTTGATATCAAATGAAATACAATTAAATTACAATATGGATGTGCAAGAGATTAAAAAACATGTGTGCACGCTTCAAGAACATATATGCACGGCTTCGAAAACATATATGCCCGGCTTCGAGAACATTTGTGCACCATCTAAAAAGCATTAGTGCATCCATTAATTATCTTGAACATATATGCACGGCTTCGAGAACATTTGTGTACGTTGCGCTTTCTCATCAAATTGATTAGAACATATGTGCCCGTCTTCCAAAAATATATATGCACGTTGCAATTCTTTGTGAGTACCTGAAGAGACCATACATGATTATTATACCATTTAAAAGATAATGTTCTTAAAACAATCCCTTGTATAATAGGAACAATGTTTCTATTACAAAACTTTGCTATACACTCTTATATGGGCTTTTATTGGCTTTTATGTATGACTAATGTGACAATTGCTATGTTTTCTAAATCAATTGTGTTTTTTGCATGGATCCATGACTATATTAGCACAACTAAATTCTTTTAGTTCACTATTGTGTTTCCATAAAGTAGTTTTCAATATATGGTAAAACAATGGAATCGGAGACAATCTGATAAACCTATAACCGATAATCCTTCTAGTTTTCCAAAACACACACGCAACACCAACCTGATAATCCCAACATATTCACAACCCATAACAAACATAACCACCAGCAATTTTCCCATATTTTTTGTTTACATGAATATATTTTCATCATATGAAAACTAACAAATCAATGTAAAAAACTACTAATACTTATCATAGCTTTTCTTGAAAAGAAAATTATTTAATACAACATAACTAAATCTAATAGGCATTTCTTATTCACAAAAATATGTGCCGTTACTTTAGCATCTCGAACACAAAAAACAAGAATATTAATTTTAGATTTATTCACCTTATTTGTTTTTTTTTTCGAAGATAGCAAATTCAATATAAAACTCAAACACATCATTCTGGTGCAATTGAAAATAGAAATTTGACAACACATAAAAATAAAATAATTTACCCATTTTCGTTTTCTTCTTTTAATTCTCTCAAACCGAGCACCAAAGAGTCTTGCTTAAAGATTTCGGCTTTGAGTTAGTTTCTTAAAGATTTCGGCTTCAAGATCTATATAAAGGTTTGGGCCTTGGGGTAGGATTTTAATAGACATACCCATTTGCTTTCTGTTTATTTTTCGAAATAAAAAAAACAAAGATATGATGGGTTGGTTTTAGTGATGGTGTAAAGTGTTTGATGGGTGTTTAAGTAATTTACCGTTCTAGAGGAAATAGGAGAGTTCCCACGCTTCTAGACGAGTAATCCATCTAAGTATCTGAAAGTAAGACAGAAAACCCGTTAGCTCGCCCCGGGTGTTGACCCAGGACCAAGCTCGGGCGTGAAAGTAAGTACTTTTGTAAGAGCCGAAGGGGCTATGAGTAATAAATGTGTGTGTGTGGTGTAATCAGTGCCCCCCTCAAGTAGTAAATGCTTGGGTATTTATACTACTTGAAGTACTGTTTGGAAATACTGTTCTTGACACCTTGGGAATGAAGGAGACGACCTATGCCTAGCCTTTGCCTTGGGTGTCGGTACTCCTTGGAGACATCGCTCCTTAATTCCCGGGATAGTGATGTTGCACAGGTACTTGTTATTATCCAACAGTTTGAAGAGTTGTCCTTCTTTATCGAGTCTAATGTTTTGTCTCCTTTCGGGTTGATGTAGTACGCCCGTCCGGACCCGTATGACCCGTTCGGATATGATGAAAATCATCATTAATCGTAAGAAATCCCATTATGTTCTGCTTCATCTCATCATGAACTCTTCTCTCTTCTTTCACAAACACAGCCTTACACCACGTGCCGAGCAATATTGTCCTTGCACGCTTATAAGAACATACATGCCCACCTTCAAAGAAAAAATTTGTATTTCAATTTCTTATCAAAATTTCTTTAGAACACCTTGTTTTTTTTAAACATATATGTAGTTCTTTGAAAACGTTTATGTGCAAAAATACAATTATTGAAGGCGTGCATGCATGTTTTTTTGGTGGTTCTGTCAGTTCTCGCACTAAGATTGGTGCTGAAAAGAAAGTGTAAAACTCCATATATATGTTTATATATTATATATATATAATATATATATATATACTATATATATATTAGGTCGGACCTTCTTTTGCAGAGAGAACCGACTTTTATGTACAGAACCTACAGAACACTTTTTAAATCCAATTAGAATTTAGTATTACTTTTTTTTAATTCAAAAAGGGTTGATATTAGTCAACAACCACATTTTGATTTTTTTTTTTTGAATTTTTTAATTTTAAAAATTTTCTGAAAATGATTTTGTTATTGTATTTTTTACTTAATGTTTTTTAGATTGTATACCTGTTTTTTAAAAGAAAAAAAAAATATAGTGCATATAGTTTCTGGTTTAGATTGTTAAATTCCAGGTGTCTAGTGTAATTTTTTACATTTATATGATCAATTACACTTATGTTTTTGTGCACATTCTTTAATCTTCAAAAATTGTTGTTTAGGATTAATATTTTGCTAATCTTTATTTATTTAATGAACAAAAAAAACATTAACATATACATGTAAATACTCCATAATATTTGAATACAAACAAATACTTAAATAGTATACAAATAGCTGGATATAAATGAAATACAATTCAAATACAAATATGTCCTGTGTAAATAAATAAGATGGGCATGTCATCCAAATAACATAGAGTGCACTCTTCAAAACGACTTATAACTCACACTTCAAAGAACAGATACGCACGCTTCATGTTTAGCATCAAAGGCTTTATAACAATATTTGAAACGCCATTCCAAGATACATAGGGATAATCGACCGGACTATAAAATGATATGCAAGCGTGCCTTGTTTTATGTAGTAGGTGCCGGTCTTCTGCGCTTTAACTGCATAGAGGAACATACATGATTGTATAAGGGGGGAAATCACGTTTGTTAATTGGATACCCACACTATAATAAATCATGAAAGTACAAAAAATAAAAGTGCATACAACTTTAGTTATGAAAAAATCACAGAGGAGAAATATTGTATTTATGAACCACAACGTCCCCATTACACCCAAATCTCGACATGACAACAAAATGGATTATTTTTTCGCTTTTACATGTTCATCTTATGGTTTGTTTAAAAATTTAGAAATAGCAAATCAATTACAGTTAAAGTCTCACGATTGATTTTTATTAAAACCAAGGACATTCAATATAATAAAAGAAACATTAGCTTTATCTATAATTTGTGAACAAAAAAGACGTAACAATGGACACTTGAGACTCTGTTGAATATTAAATTTTGTACTAGAAATTGCCATTTAGGATCACAAGATGCACGTATAAAATGAAGGAAGAAGGAGGAATGAGATACCAAATTATTTCTCGTCAATAATATCTGCTTATGCAACGAAATAAATATTTTTTGAATTAACGTTTGATTGTTGTTTGCCACACACTTTAAATGTCAAACGAAACAAACCAACTATCTACGTGCAAAAAAAAATGAAAAAAGAACCAACTCTTGTTTTTTTAAATTCCAATGCGGGGAGAATTAAACGCGGAGGGAAAGATCAAAACACTGGTTTTATACCAACATTAAAGAAATATTAACAGTGCGAATCCTGGAAGTTGATTGATCGTATAAATGCTTTTGTGGGATAAAACGGGTCGGCTGAGGGGTTATGGGATTAATAAAGACGGAACTTGGATTAGGGCAGTTAAGGTGATTTGCTGGTGGTGGGCTATACGCAGGCCCGGGTGCGTTGAATGGGGTTGTGTGTGGATTAATGGGGAACTTAGATTATAGGGTCAGAAGGGGGGTTATGGCAAGGTGAGGAAAGGCCCTGTGGTAAATCAGTGTTTAGACTGTTGCATTACGATGTCTAGATGTGCGGACTAAAGTGCACAACATATACAATCAAATTGACCATTTGTAATGGTTGGTGTATGGCTAATTGTTGTCCCAATTAGAAATAGCTCTTGCTTAGCTCGTTATAAGCCCCTAAAGTGTATTGATTAAATTCAAAACAACCTCATGGATAAAAACCTTTTGATTGTGAATAGCAAAAGACATGCGGGAATCCTAGTCTTGATACTAAGAAGAATTTCAAGGACAACATTTAATGACTAAACTATCCAAATAACAAAACCGTATACCCAAACTCTCCAGCATCATATATAATTACGAAACACTAAAAAAAACCCACCAAACTCTTATATAGTGTTAGGGTTACAAAACACTTGTGAAGGTTAAAGTTACAAAATAGATTGACAGAACAATGAAAAGATGTCAATCTCTATGCCCTAGGACCTCCTTTTATACACCAAGGAGTCCTAATTGGCTTACAATATTTTCCTAAGTTATCATGATCTTCTAAACAAATAACTTATACGTATCTTTTACAAAATATCTCATACTTATCACATAAGAAATCTTTATCTTTAATCAATCTTTATCCATTAGCAGTTGTAACTCTGTACCAACAGCATTAACTCTGAACACTAGCAGCAGTAACTTATACACCAGTAGCATTAACTGTGTACAGCAGTAAGTAACATACTTTAGAATATTTTTTCATTCTCCATGTCCATAGCAGTAGACTAACTTTACTCTAGCAGAAGTATAACTTTACTCTCAGCATTACTAACAATATACTAGCAGTTCTATGTTATACTAGCAGTAATTATTAAAGAGGCCAGCAGTACTAAGTTTATACTGATAGTAGTAAGTAACCCAAGGCTGTTTTGGAGCGAGCACTAACTTTGTTAGAGCAGTAGTAAGTATGAGACGTATAGTTGTTATTAGTAAGTAATTCCAAATAGATAACTGCTTTTGAAGCTTTTAAATCTCTAACAATCCTCCCCCTAAAACTTGTATTTATCTTCTAAAATCATCAAGTTTTATACATTTTAAAAGTCTTCTTTACCAATCACCAGGGGATGCTTTCAAACACTTCCAGGATTATTAAGCTGTTTTATCATATTGCTAGGAATTGCTAACCATATTTCATTTAGATGATCAGTTTGGAAGATTCTTGTGCTACTTCTCTGTAATTTGTTTGATGGTTGAGTAAGGGGATATCTACTTCTCACACCAACATAAATATTATACATAGATTTGCAACCCTCAGAAAAATGAAAAGGAATGTTCGTACTCCACAAGAATCAAATAGCTTCCATATCAATACTTTTTCATTTTGCGGGCTGCCCTTCCTACTGGACTTTCTAATTCAGGTTCAAAAAATTATCATTAGATCCCCCTCCATAACACTCTTCTCATATCCCTCCTCTGGCCTTGTTGACCACCTAATGCTTAGCTATTTCACCGTTCCACAGATTTCTTAAATTTCTCTGTCAAAATTCCTAAGCATATTAAATAAAGCGTGAGTAGTAACCTTTTAGAATCTCTACCATAGAGCTCCTTATAATCTGATAATTGGCTTGTGTTTTTTCCTTCCCTATGATATCTTCCAGTCAACAATGCATGAAGGCTTAGCATGGACAAAGGAATAGATCTAAATGCTATTCCTTTCATCAGGCAACAATAGTTCAAATTCTTTCAACTAGCTTCCTTCCTGATCATCATCACTTTGCATAAATCTATCTTTGCTTCTGAGATACTTCTTGGTCTATCTTGTGTCTACTCTCTTAGTACTATCCTTGCTTTCTTTCACTACTTCAAACCAACGCTGTTTTATGTCAACAAAAGTGAGTGAACTCTTTTGAAAGCTTTTGGTCAAACTTTGTCCTTGATAACTTGCTAAACGTGAAACCCCTTCAAACTATTTCAAAGGTGTATTATCCTTCCATGTTTTTCAAATAAGTTACAAAATATCGATTTTCTTTGTTGAGTTTCGATTTGGGTGGTTTGTTCCTCTTTTCTCTTGCTCTTATTTCTGCAAAGTGTTTCTTTCTAGCTTCTAAGAGTTGTACAAACAACTTTGACTTTTCTTCAATACTCAACTGCTCTTGTTCTTCTGCTTGTAATTGTTGAGCCATTTGATAGTCAGCATCAATTCCATCGTTGCTTTGTGTGTTGTTTATCCTATGATTCAATTAAAGCTTAATGTTGGGCTTCTTTTTCCTTTTGTCTTGTAAGCTTCTCTTCTTCTTCCAATTCAGCTTGTAATTGAGCATAAAGATTTAGAACAACCTCTTGATCATATATAATCTAATCCTTCTTCTTCAAAGGCTTCTCAGACTCGGATCATTTTGCCTCTGCCTTTCGTCCTTGAGGAAGTTTTTTTGATGTTTTGATGCAGCTAGCCTTGCTAGTGTTGTTGTTTTAGTTGTTGTTGTAAATTCTCTTGGCTCTTGAATCATAACCCCTCTAACTTTGGGTTTTGCAGCTTTGATCTCTATTAAAGTCTGAGCCAGAGTCAATTCATCAACACGTTGTTGTGTCGTACTCTTGAGTAGTAACTTTAAGCTTAGTACTAACTACAATTGTATTAAATACTTAGTCAAATGTATTTAATATGGTTGACTAAATAATTAGGAAACTAAATCAGCATTAATCTTCAATCAGCATTAATCGTTGTTTGACTGCATTGAATGAGAAGATAACTACTGTTTGACATCAAGTCTTCTAGAATCCCATAATGCTGAATTAGTCCTTCTTGTTTCATTCTTTTATTCACTTTGTCTCATCAAATCAAGAATCCCAACAATCTTCCCTATTTGATGATGATAAAACAAACAAATTCTTGCATGAACTTCCCCTGAAGTTGAGATTATGGATCTTCCTGAATGAAACAATCTTCCTTTGTAAACTGCTTTCCTTTAACTTAAGATCTTCCCCTTAAGTTATCAATCTCCATTCTATGCCACCACAGGATCTATAAGTTGCTAATCATATAATCATCTTCTCCTTTTTGTCTTCATCCAATAGGGAACATATAAGCAACTTTGATCTTTACAACTTCAAATCATATATCAAAACTTTTAATTCAAGCTTTCCACTGACTCAAATTACCCCCCCATGAAGTTCTACACAAATAATGAACTCAAGCAGTAGAAATTTTAAACTAGCAGTATTAGTAATGACTAGCAGTAGTAATGACCTTCCCCTGAAACTGTGCATGAACATCTTCAATTCTGTAGGCATTTTGTAGTGATTACTAATAAAGAAAACTAAGTATAACGAACTTGATGAAGAAGTAGAATTTACCAAACTTGTGTCTTATGTCTTTTTTATCCATGTAACACCGAACTCATACTGCAAAGCACAAAAGTATAAGTAGACCGCAACCTCTTGAAAGAATCCTCATCTATATGAGACACAGAGCACTACAACGTAACTCCTTTAAGTGATAGCTAATGTGCGCATAGAGCATCATAAGAAAAAGCACACATTGCTAGATTCTTCAAGACTTCGTCAACACCATATAAAACGAACAAGTTATCTTTAAAGTGGAACACCCACTTTAAGATATGATAAGAACACGCACCTATGAAGCTCAACTACAACATCAAGTAAGTGATAATCAATCGTCTTCATAATCACATCTTCAATAAATTCAAAAATAGCCTTTTTCAATTTAATTGAATCTTTGTCCCATCCGAGAACCAAGCTGTGTGTTATCCGTTATCGCATAAAGCTAGTAGTACAAACTCATTTAATACTAGCAGTACAAACACACGAACCAAATAGTAGTATCTGCTTTTATCAAATTAGGGTTTGATTGAAAAACCCTAGTTTTATCAAATTCGTCATTAACAGAAAACCAATAAAAACCTTGAGATCCTAGATATCACGAGCCACCAGGCTCTGATACCAATTGTGGAGATCTTTTAAACCCATCTAGGATATGTTTTACAGATAATATAAATATGCACAGCGGAATAATAAGAACAGTATATTATCAAACAAGGTTTTATTATCATACGTTTCCATCTTGCCCCAAATCTATACTTTGAGACTACTAACTAACTATTAGCTAAATAACTATTAACTAACTAACTACTGTGTACACACACGCACACATTTACTAGACTTTCATTAGGAGAGCTCTATATTTTCGGATGCACTAAACCTATGTCTATGATCTCTTTATATAGGGAGAGATCAAGACTTACAAAGAAAACTAATTCCAGTCAACAATTGTATTAAATACTTAGTCAAATGTATTTAATATGGTTGACTAAATAATTAGGAAACTAAATCAGCATTAATCTTCAAGTTGTAATTAATCTTCAATCAGCATTAATCGTTGTTTGACTGCATTGAATGAGAAGATAACTACTGTTTGACTTCAAGTCTTCTAGAATCCCATAATGCTGAATTAGTCCTTCTTGTTTCATTCTTTTGTTCTTTTGTCTCATCAAATCTGTAAATCCCAACAATCTTCCCCTATTTGATGATGACAAAACAAACAAATTCTTGCACGAACTTCCCCTGAAGTTGAGATCATGGATCTCCCTGAATGAAACAATCTTCCTTTGTAAACTGCTTTCCCTTAACTTAAGATCTTCCCCTTAAGTTATCAATCTCCATTCCATGCCACCACAGGATCTATAAGTTGCTAATCATATAATCATCTTCCCCTTTTTGTCTTCATCCAATAGGGAACATATAAGCAACTTTGATCTTTACAACTTCAAATCATATATCAAAACTTTTAATCCAAGCTTTCCACTGACTCAAATTACCCCCCATGAAGTTCAACACAAATAATGAACTCAAGCAGTAGAAATTTTAAACTAGCAGTATTAATAATGACTAGCAGTAGTAATGACCTTCCCCTAAAACTGTGCATGAACATCTTCAATTCTGTAGGCTTTTTGTAGTGATTACTGATGAAGAAAACTGAGTATAACGAATTTGATGAAGAAGTTGAATATCCCAAACTTGTGTCTTATGTCTTGTTTATCCACGTGACTCCAAACTTATACTGAACCAAGAAGTATAAGTAGACCGCAACCTCTTGAAAGAACCCTCAACTAGATGAGACACTAAGCACTACATATGATAAGAACACGCACCTGTGAAACTCAACTACAACATCAAATAAGTGATAATCAATTGTCTTCGTAATCACATCTTCAATAAATCCAAAAACAGAAAATTCTATCTTCTTCTCTTCATGAACACGACATCAAAACAAACCTTGTGATCCTAGATCAAGATCCCCGAGGCTCTGATACCACATGTTGAGAATCTTTTAAGCTCATCTAGGATCAGTTTTATAGATAATATTGAATCACGCAGCGCAATAATAAGAAAGTAATATTATCAAACAAGATTTTATTATTGAACATTCCACCTTTACCCAAAACACTATAATTTAGGATTACTAACTAATAAACTAACTATTTTGTGGTACGTGTAAACCCACTAAAACAACACGTTTTCTATCTATGATGCACACACACACACCCCTTTGCTAGACGACTCTCATTGGAGAGCTCAATGTTTCTGGATGTACTAAACCTATGTCTATGATCTCTTTATATAGGGAGAGATCAAGACTTACAAAGAAAGCTAACTCCAGTCAACAATTATATTAAATACTTAGTCAATGTATTTAATATGGTTGACTAAATAATTAGGAAACTAAATCAGCATTAATCTTCAAGTTGTAATTAATCTTTAATCAGCATTAATCGCTGTTTGACTGCATTAAATGAGAAGATAACTACTGTTTGACTTCAAGTTTTCTAGAATCCCATAATGCTGAATTAGTCCTTCTTGTTTCATTCTTTTATTTTTTTTTGTCTCATCATATCTGTAAATCCCAACAGTAATCAAATTTGTAGGACGTCAAGGTGTCCAAATTTTGGAAAACAATTTGGACACCACTAGTCCCACGAATTTGATTACGATATAATACATGAAAAATGGTTAGTATTATTATAAGTGGTTTTTTACAGGTCACTAAATCCTAGGGTTATGTATTATGCTTTTTTTGATTTCATGAAAATTTAAACGTTTAGTGTTAATGAGTGAGAATATACCCGCGCGTTGCGGCGGTGCTACTTTTGGTGCAACTTTGATGAGAAGAATTCGTAACGCTATCTTTTGAATAGAAATAATGAAAAGGATTGTTAAAAATATAAAAATACCGGTGAATACATCGGTAGTCAGTAGATACGAAACATATAAAGTGTCATGTTTAATAAAAGCTGATATCATGCTTTGCATAACCTATCACTCACGATATAACATAGAATAAGCCTGAAGCTAATGTGTGGCCCATCCCTCAGTATAAGGAGAATAAGCTCATATCATAGTTTCAAAAGCAATTGCAAACCACCTGTAACCATCCCGTCTTTAACCATCCAAGACAACCTATATAAACAGTAAACCTGATCCAAAGAACATCATTAACAAAACATTATTGAATACACATGTCCTTATAGAGTTATAGGATCAATTTATGAGTTATTTTAAATTTTTAACAATTGTTTGGTCAAGCCTCGAACCCACCAAAAGGCTTCTTTTTCAAGCATGAACAACATAAGCAATCCATCAAAGAAATTCATGGCCTATGGGATGTGAAGAAATTAGCCAGTTACCAAGAGAAAATTTGAAAAAACATAGGCATTTGCAAGAGATCTCTTGTTTTTTTATGGTAGTACTATGTATCACATGCGTTGAATGGTAAACAAAGCTTATAAATATGTACGTGACAGTAGCCAATAGACGGGTTGTGTCTAGCATACGCGGAGAGTATACGCCTCACAAAGGATTTCTACCATCACCGTCCAAAGCAGAATGACCTGGGAATGTTAACCTGTATAGATACGTTACAGATATGAATAGGTACGCCATATAAGTAATGGTATCCAACTAACAATAAGCAAATCTAAGACCTCAAAATTAGTTTACGTGCTTACTTTCTCAATTACGCTTTCCATTTCTCAGGTATAGATACATAATGCTTATTTGTTCCAAGATTTGTACAATATGTTTTTAACCATAAGTCTGTATTGCAGCATGTTATGTTGGTTGTCTTGCTGCGTTTTTATCTTTTACCAACACATGTAACCGGGATGTTGTACATTACCTTTCAATCAACCACGAAACTTTTCTATTGTCACTACTCAAAATGGAAATCGACCCATAGTGAGGAACAGGAGCCGCAGTTGCGTTATTATGTTGGTCGCTTTCAAATTCAATACTAACTGAACACATTTCTTCAACAAAATCATGGGCTATTTATTTCTCTTTAATCATGCAGGCTTTGCTTGCAAAAGAGGATTAACAAAAGGCAGCCACATTTTCACATGAAGCCTCTTTTGTAAAACTAATATGCTTCAAATAGTTGTACAAAATAGTTATATATGCACCATAACATGAAATGAATCAAATGCAACATGAACTTAAAAGCGAAAAAGACTCGAGGAATGGTACCTTTCCTTCATCAACATGAACAATAGCAGTCTTGACTTTCTTAATCTCTACGTTTTCTTTGCTTCGTTCACTGCCATTGAAATATCAGTGATTACAGAGCCATCTTATACGCGATAATAAAATAGAATAATGGTCATAGACATGATACCGATTACCACAAACAATGCAAGTAGCTTTGAAAAAATAGTTTATCGAAAAACTACTACACAAAAGTTTAAGACATCAAAAAGGCTACTACTTTCAGCTTGGTATCATTTGTACCAAAAATTTATATGCGATTCAACACGCAAACCCATATTTCAACATAACTATTTCAGAAAGGTTTATGGATTCTGTAATGAAATTTCAATGGTTTTGGGTCAACCCGTTTTAACGCTAAAAATAATAAGTTTTGACCCGTTATGCGATCCATTTATTTTTTTCACCTCTATTATAACATCACTTGGACAAAAGATTTAACTAATATACCAAATTTTGTCTAAGGAATGCGGAATCTTGAGCAATAACCCATACCGAATGAATTTGATGGGAATGGAAGACATTATGTTGATATAATTCCAGGAATTGCAGGGATCCCAAGTTCTAACGCGAATTGTACTTGAGACTCGTGATTATCTCTTGGGGCAAGAGAGATTGTTAAGATACCATAATTAAGCAGGTCACCTCCCAAGCTAGCAACCTAAAGAACAAAAAAAATCAAGATTTGAGCTTTACAACACAAAAACATAACCGCTAGAAAATATTTCAATTAATAAGGTTATGAAAAAAGGATATTATACTTCATAAACTGTCATATAAATCATTTAGGTTGAGAATTTAGTGTTACCGCTTGTAAATCAGGTGGCGTCGCTTGTTTGGTCGCTTATTTCTAGCACAGCCCAGGTCGGGTTGAAAATCACCGCTTCAACCATACCATAAATAACCCATCACTTGAAAAACAACGATTGCAAACTAATTCAAACCAACTCATACCTTTAATCTCGGATGTAGATGATAATCTCTTGTTGCCGATAAAAAGTATCTTGTTGTATATAAAGTTCCTGCCACCCAAAATCATGAAAAGCAATAAGCAAAATGAAAATTGAAACAACCCATGGAAACAACCGATTTTTGGGATTAAGAATAGCTCTTAGCAGCTTTTTCAGTTTTATGTTTGATTTTATCATCCTTGTGTGTGTTGAGATTGTTCCGGTGACGTCGACAAAACACAATGGAGAAGATGAATCGTGTGTGGTCCAGAAGTGTCGTGAGAGGCGTGATGCGTTTTAGTATATTGTTGAATTGAATGATTCTGTGTTAATACGAGGATCTATGAGATCATTATCA
>BQNB010139552.1:0-15645 GCA_026074375.1 Tanacetum coccineum
AAAAATACAAAAAAATAGTTTTTAGTTTTATAAAAAATAGCTTTAGGTTTACATCCAGTAAAATCATTTTCACACTTTTTAGATTTTAAATTTCATTTTTGAGCTTTAATTTTTAATTTTAAAAATAGAATTTTAATTTTTAAAATAGTTAAAAATAGTTTTCTCTGCTTTTATAATATTTTAGACTTTTCTAAGCTTAAAAATCATTTTTCCAAATTTTTAGTACTTAATTTGCTATTATCTAGAATTTAATTAGAATAAATTAGTTTTTAACTCATAATAAATTTAAAAAAAATGTTTTTTCTTTTTCCTAAAATTTTCTTTTGTCCTATCTTAGGTTTAGAATTTTAGTTTACATTTTTAGGGTTAAAATTAGTTTACTTGCTTAATTGTCGCGTTTTATTTGTTTTCCGTATTTGATTAATTGTCCATTTTAATTGTTTTTTTTAGTAGTCATAGCTTTCCAAATCAAATATCTTTGCTTAATTCAAATCAGAATCCGAACCTAAACGTGGTTTCAATTTCACTAGTCATTGGGGATAACGACCCGGGTGATCATATTTACCCGGTAACATACATATATTATATATTTTATATATTATCTTTGTAAGTCTTGACTTTTTACCTTGGTTAAAGGTGAATAGTTGGAATTTACCTAAGTAGTATTATTATTATATATTTTATAGGTACGTAAAACTGCGAATCAATGGTCTTCATTGCAATTGAAGTTTATGCAATGTAGTTTTCTCTATTTTGTCTTATGATTGATCATTATGTTGCATTCCCGAGTTTCTGCCATTGTCGGGGTGTGACAGATTGGTAATCAAAGCCAAGGTTATAGAGAACTAGGTGGTTTGGCCAAGACTATAACCTAAGATCCGTCGTTTAGTTGCGTATAGGATCTATGTGCGCGGTGTCCCGTTTTTGTGTGCCTTTGTGTGTTCATGGTTTGGTGCCTTAGTTATGTCAGTCATTGAAATGGGTGGGCTCAATATTGGATATGAATGGGAAAGGATGACGAATAAAAGTACGGTGGCTACGTAGTTGATAAGCTATACAAAACCCACTTATACTTGATAATGTTTGTTCACAAATCGATGTTGACACCGTAGGGTGGTGTTACGTGTATATCTGGTTATATATAGTAAGATATCCTATAATATGTGCGAGTCTTCCCACTTACCTACGTTGCCCATGTTCTCCCTCGTGTGAATAATGCCGCCAAGGGTGATGACCTGAAGTGCTGGCTCGGCCTGTTGCCGAATCACGAGGAGGGGGAACAGGGGAACGGGTAAACGGGTTGGTAGAGGTCAGAGGGGTAGAGGACCTAAGGGAGGTAATGATGAGTGTGTTGAAGAATTGAATGGTCAAGGGAATAACCAAGGGGAGGGAGCTAATGGGAATGTAGAGGGAGTCAATGGTGGTGTAGGAGGAGCACCCGACTTTTTAACAATCATTGCCCAATAATTGAAGAAACTCTTACCCGCCATTTTAGCTTGGGTTAGTAACTAAGGAAATGTTGGAAATCAAAATGGTAATGTGGTTAATGAGAATATTCAGGAGAACATTAGGAATGTGTTAGTGAATAGCAACCGGGTAGGTTGTTCATATAAGGAGTTCTCAGCTTGTAACCCTAAAGAATATGATGGTAAGGGAGGTGATGTAGTTCTTACTCGATGGATTGAGAAAATGGAGTCCGTGCAGGATATGAGTGGCTGTAGTATTGACCAAAAAGTAAAATACATTGTCGGTTCATTTGTGGGTAAGGCTTTAACGTGGTGGAACTCTCAGATCCGCACGCTAAGCCGGGAAGTTGTTGTTAGTATGTCATGGAATAACTTTAAGTTTATGATGATAGAAGAGTTTTGTCCTAGTCATGAGATGCAAAAGTTAGAAACTGAGTTGTGGAATCACGCCATGGTCGGGGCTGGCCATGCTGCGTATACTGATAGGTTTCATGAGTTGGAGAGGTCAGTTCCTCATTTGGTAACTCCTGAGAGTAGGATGATTGAGAGATATGTGTATGGCCTTGCTCTACAAACCCGTGAGATGGTGGCAGCAACGGAGCCAAAGACTATACAAAAGGTTGTGCAGATTTCTGGTGCACTAACTGATGAGGTTGTTAGGAATGGATCAATTAAGAAGATTAAGAAAAGGGGTAATGTGAGGGAACCTTGCAAGGATAGGAGTAAAAGGGGTGATAATAAAAGGACTAGGACTGTGAATGCTTTTGCTACTACTGTGAACCCTGTAGGAAGAGAGAATACGGGTACTTGGCCTAAGTGTACCACCTGCAACTCCTACCATGCACCCGGTGGACTTTGTCGCACATGCTTCAACTGTAACCGCCCAGGTCATTTGGCGAGGGATTGTAGAGGTGTACCGAGGAATGTGAATCCTGTCAATGCTAGAAACCCAACTGTTAGGGCATGTTATGAGTGTGGTAGTACCGACCATGTCAGGCCAACTTGTCCTAGATTAAATAGGGCACGAGGCCCGGAAGAAAATCGTCCAAATCAAGTTGCTGCTAATAATGAGGGCCAGGGTCGTAGAAACCAAGGGAACCAGGCTAGGGGTAAGGCATTCATGTTGGGAGCAGAGGAAGCTCGCCAGGATCCGAACATTATGACGGGTACGTTTACTTTAAACAATCATTTTGCCACTACCTTATTTGACTCTGGTGCCGACTATAGTTTTGTTTCCACTACCTTCATACCTCTGTTAGGCTTAGAGCCCAGCGAATTAGGTTTCAAATATGAGATTGAGATAGCTAGCAGGCAGCTAGTAGAGATTGATAAGGTTATTAAGGGTTGCAAACTGGAAATCGAGGGTCATGTATTTGACATCGACTTGATACCTTTTGGGTATGGGAGTTTTGATGTGATTATAGGTATAGACTGGTTGTCTAATTATAAGGCTGAGATAATTTGCCATAAGAAGGTAGTGATGATACCACTACCGGATGGCAATGTGCTTAGAGTAGTAGGAGAGAGACCGAAAGAGAAAGCGAGATTGTTGATGAGTGCTAAGGCTAGTGATAAGAAACAAGAAGAGATTGTTGTGGTTAGAGATTTTCCCGAGGTATTCTCGAATGATCTATCTAGATTACTGCCTATTCGGGAAAAAAAAAAAAAAAAAAAATTGAGGGTCGATAGAGTTAATACCCTTATAGCCAACCCGGTAGCAAAGTCACCTATACATCTTGGCACCTTCTGAAATGGAGGAGTTGTCTGGACAACTCAAGGAACTCCAAGACAAAGGTTTCATTCGACCAAGTTCATCGCCTTAGGGAGCGCTAGTATTGTTTGTTAAAAAAAATGATGGTTCTTTTAGGATGTGCATTGATTATAAAGAATTGAACAAGTTGACTATTAAGAATCGTTATCCACTTCCTAGAATTGATGATCTATTTGACCAACTGCAAGGGTAGCAGTTTTTCTCGAAGATAGATCTTAGGTCTGGATACCATCAGCTGAGAGTGCATGAGGATGACATACCAAAGACTGCGTTTAGAACTCGTTATGGACATTTCGAGTTCACTGTAATGCCCTTTGGTCTAACTAACGCACCAGCAATATTTATGGATTTGATGAATAGAGTTTATAGGCCGTATCTTGATAAGTTTGTGATAGTGTTTATACACATAGATCTATAAACAAACTCTAAGACTCAAGAAGGAGCACGTCGAACATTTAAGTTAGTCTAGAACTGCTCAAAAGGTAGGAAATTGATGCTAAGTTTTTCTAATGTGAATTCTGGCTAAGAGAAGTGCAGTTTCTTAGGCATGTGATAAATGGTAATGGAATTCATGTAGACCCTAGTAAGATTGAAGCTGTTAAGAATTGAAAAGCCCCTAGAACTCCTTTTTCTTAGGATTGGCTGGGTATTACCGTAGGTTCATTGAGAAATTTTCTAAGATAGCTAAGTCTCTTACTATCTTGACTCAGAAAAGTAAGACTTTCGATTAGGATGAGGAACAGGAATTGGCATTTCAGACCTTGAAGGATAAGTTGTGTAATGCGCCTGTTCTAGCTCTCCCCGATGGATCAGAAGACTTTGTGGTATATTGTGATACGTCTGGGATAGGACTAGGCTGTGTGTTAATGCAAAGAGGTAAAGTGATAGCCTATGCGTCTAGGCAGTTAAAAATTCATGAAAAGAATTATACTACCCATGATTTAGAGCTGGGCGCGGTTGTGTTTGCACTTAAGATCTACAGACATTATCTGTATGGGACAAAGAGTGTCATCTATACGGACTATAAGAGTCTTTCATCATATCATAGTAGAAAGAGTTGAACATCACAACGTCGCTGATAGAGTTGTTTAGTGATTATAATGGTGAATTCGCTACCCATCCTGGTAAAGTGCGAATGTGGTGGCTGTTGCCCCTAAAGTACAGGAAGAGAAAACAGTAAAGCCTAAGAGAGTTTGAGAGCTATGAAATTGATCCTTCAGGTGAGATATCAATGGATAGGAAAGACAGCGGCTCAGAAGGATGCTTTGGGATGAGTTTTGCAGGATGAGAAAGGTTTGGATGCGAGATGATAGAACAGAGAAAAGTGATGGAGAACTTTATACTACTGGATCGAGATATGCTACCTTTAAAGCGGAGGGTTAAGAACCCTGATAATGGATAAAGGGCCATAATTTCAAGTACGCGTATACCCAGGAGCTGATAAATTACTATGGATTTGAGCGATAGGTATTGGTGGCCTAGAATAAAAAATGATATAGCTAGTATGTTAGTAAATTTGACTTGGAGTTTATAAAGGTAAGGCTGAGCATCAAAGCCATCTGGTCCTGCTCCAGCAACCTGAATTCCGTATAGAATGGTAAGCAATAGGGATAACTATGGATTATGTGACTAAGTTGCCTAGACTAGTGGTGGGGCTGATACAACTGGGTCATTGTGGGACCGATTGACTAAGTCAGCCTTAATTTTCTACCTATGGCCTTGGCGATTATAAGAGGAAAAGGTTGGCTAGATTGTATTACATGAATGAGATAGTTTTCTAGACATGGTATGCCGATCTCGAATTATATAAAAATCGGACATCGTAATAGTCGTTTCACATCGTGGTTTGGCAGTCAATGCAAGAGCCTTATGGGACTCGGTTAGACATGATTTGGCTTATCACACCAGAACCGATGGTCAGAGTGAGCGTACTATTCAGACTTTGGAAGACATGCTTAGAGCGTGCGTCCTGGACTTCGGGGGAAGTTGAGATGTTCATCTTCTGTTGGTTGAGTTTTCATATAACAATAGTTATCATTCTAGTGTGAGATGTACTCTGTTTGAGTGCATTTGTAAGGTAAAAGTGTTGTTTCACCGATTTATGTAGGCTGAGTGGAGAAGGTCAGTTGATAGGGACCCGAGTTAGTAAAGAGACAAATGAGAACATGCCAGAATTAAGGATAGAACTAAGCTGCTCGGATTTCAGAAAGTTATGCTTGTTAGCCTTACAACATATGTCGGCTAATACGGAATATACATAGTATTTACATTGTCCGTACACCAAGGACTAGAAATGTCAAGTAGTAGTAAGTAGATCGTGTCCGCGGGCTATATTAAAACCCTTCCATACTTCCCATGGAGGGAGAGGATTCATTTTACTTGTAATAAAGGTGTGTGTTTCTCTCTCTAGAAAACATACATCTTTCCCTTCTCTTACTAAATAATATGGCTAAACATTTGTTCAATCCTCCCCGACCTCCGGATCATCTTTGTTAGCTAGTGTTTCTTATTCTTAACATTTAGCATCAAAGCTGCAGGGGTGTATTGTATTTTGTTTTGTTTTTATCTGAAAATTTCGTGGCTTGATGGTTTATTTTTTTTTCGAAAAATAAAGCAAGAAAAAGCATGTTTGATCTTGTTGTAGATTAAAGGTGTTAAAGATTTGTACCTCGGGCCTATAGACTATCCCTTGCATCAATACAAGGTGGATTTAACATCATTTCGTATCTTTCAAGAAAAGAATTGATGGTTTTTTTCATGCTGCATTTTGTCTAACCAAAAAGGGTGTTCTTGATTGGGCGTTTGCTTGCGGGTTGCGTTTTGCTTCCTGCGATTTGTCAGAGAAAGTACTGCGGTTTGTCGTTTTGTGAAGGACAACGTACTGCATTTTGTCTTATCAGGCTTTGCATTTTGGTTCTGCGTTTTGCCTCTGCGTTTTGGTTCTGCATTTTGCCTCTGCATTTTGGTTCTGCGTTTTGCCTCTGCATTTTGGTTATTGCATTTTGCCTCTGCGTTTTTGCTTGATTTTACATGTTGCGATTTGCCATTGCGTTTTGCCTAATTGAAGACCCTTATTGCGGTTTTTCGCCTAAGGGGAGCCCGGTCCATTTCATTTATAGTTGCCGTTTTGCTCATTGATTTTGATTGCGTTTATTGGCCCTAAGGCTCTTCCAGCGTTTTGTCTCAACCAACATCAATTAAACAACACTAAAACAGCTAGCGACTATCAAGTTTGACTAGACAATGTTGATCTGCTAAGGTCATTCAAAATAACATTTGTCCCAGTTTAACGACATTCACGAACAACAACACAACAAACATGATAAATAACACTACAAACGATCCGAATAAGATTCACTAAAACGTCAAAACGGCTAAAGATTTGGATTCAAATGTCAAGTGATCACGAAGTTTATTGGTATCACTTCTATTTGAGTTTTGAAGTGGGTTTTCAACGGAGGCGTCTACTTTAATTTCATCATCAAGACTTCCTTCTATCATTTCTACCCCTTTCCTAAACCCAAGCTAACAGATTGATGACTGACTTGAACGTATATAGATTATGATTGAAAATGAATTATCTAAGATGTTATTTACCAGAAGTCAAGGGCGGTTGGGTGAAGACCTAGATAACTATCACTTAAAAGGAGTTACAGTTGTACAGTACTACATGTTACTACCGCAGAAGCCGATGTGGGATAAATTTCAAGAGGTGATGTACTAATTATACTTTTGATGTTGGGTATATGGTACTTAGAGGCTTTCCTCTGCACCGTTCTTCAATCTACAACAGTGCAAGCTTAAGTAACAAATTTGGGGAATGTTACTTCATTTTTAAGTTTGGTATATCGGGTTTACTTCACCTAGTGGTCACAGCAATAGCCGACAGAATACGAGGTTGGTAAGTTAGCCAGAGAGTATAAGGTTGAGATGTGATCAGCAATTCTCACGGGATATTTAAACAACTGAACGTCAATGATATTTATTATCATCACAGTCTCAGCAAAAAAAAAAATCTTTCAAAGTTCTTTAATGTCTTTCATAACTTTTCAAGATTGTTGCTTATGACAAGAACTTCTCGTGTATATGGGCGTACACGTCAATGATGCTTCTGAGAGTTCGAAACCATCATGGGGGAATACGTGTACTTTGATACTTTGATGTTATCAGGTCAACTTCCAGGGAATTTTTTTTTTTTTTTTGTTTTTTTTTTTTTTTGTTTTTTTTTTGTTTGTATTTATACTACTTCACTTAGTATGGTGTGTGAAGTATTCTGCAAGCGTGAGAAGATTTGTTGCTGATCTCTTGCATGTTCCCCCAAACAGATATTCACCAAGACCGAATGTCATGATACAGTATAGAAGCAGTATTAGTTGGTGTGGTTGACTGTTTCTTCTACAAAATTCCGTTGTGCACTTTAAATGTCAATGTTAGAAGATCATTCAAGCTACATCAAAGTCTTAGAATCTGCTCAAGATACGGATGTTGGTTTGGGGGGGAAGCTGATTCAGAAATTTTGCCAAAAAGGAGTCTATGAAGAAAGCTTTTAAAGACATGCTGCATGAATTGTGGGGAAGTTAATCTAACTCATGCATACTACAATGGTTCCAGAACAAGTCAAGACAAAGAAGATCCAAGCTGGAGTAGAGTTACATTGTAGTACTCAGTGTCACACGCAGAAGACGATGTGGATAATTTCAAGAGGTGTTGTAATTCTTATACTTTTTTGGTTGGGTATAGAGTACTTATAGATTTAATCTTGCACCGTTCTTCAATAAACAACAGTGCAAGCTTAAGTAACAAATTTGGGGGATTCTACTTCATTTTCAAGTTTGATATATCGGGTTTACTTCACCAAGTGATCACAATAATAGCTGATAGAATACGAGGTTGGTAAGTTAGCCAGAGAGTGTAAGGTTGAGATGTGACCAACAACTCTCACGGGATATTTGAAGCTACTGAACGTCAATGATACTTTACAGTCTTAGCAAAATCTTTCAAAGTTCTTCAATGTCTTTCATAACTTTTCAATATTGTTGCTTATGACAAGAACTTCTAGTGTATATGGTCATACACGTCAATGATGATTCCGAGTGTTCGAAACCATCATGGGGGAATACGTGTACTTTGATACTTTGATGTTATCAGGTTAACTTCCAGGGGGAAGTAGTTTATACTACTTCACTTAGTATGTTTTGTGAAGTATTCTACAAGCGTGAGAAGAATTGTTGCTGATCTCTTGCATGCTCCCTCAAACAGATAATCATCAAGACCAAACGTCATGATACAGTATAGAAGCAGTATTAGATGGTGTAGTTGACTGCTTATTCTACAAAATTCCGTTGTGCACTTTAAATGTCAATGTTATAAGATCGTTCGATCTACATCAATGTTTCTGAATCTGCTCAAGATACGGATGTTGATTTGGGGGGAAGCTAATTCAAAAACTTTGCCAAAAAGAAGTCAATGAAGAAAGCTTTTTAATACATGCTGCATGATTTAGGGGAAGTTAATCCAGCTCATGCATAATTCAATGGTTCCAGAACAAGTCAAGCCACAGAAGATCCAAGCTGGAGTACAAGTATCAAGACTAGAAGACAAAGACATCATCTTCAGCATTGGAAGCACCTTGGATGTCATTTTATTTTGTTGTATTTGTACTTGTTAGGAACATTGTAAGTAATTCCGTATTCCCACATATTGGGGGAAGATTGTTAGCCTTAAAATATGTCGGCTAAATGGAATTACATTAGTTTACATTAGCCGGACACGCAAGGACAAGAAATGTCAAGTGTAGTAAGTAGATAGTGTCCCGAGCTATATATATCCCCTCTATACTTCCATGGAGGGGTGAGGAAAAACATTTGTCTCATAAGTGTGTGTTGTTTCTCTCTCTAGAAAACACACACACTCTTTCCTTTCTCTCTCTAATAAAATGGCAACTTCTTTGTTTAATCCTCCCCGACCTCTGGATCATGTCTCTTGTTATGTGAATCTTATAGTTAACAATTGGCATCAGAGCTGCAGGGGTGTATTGTATCATGTGGTTGTTGTTTTGTTACTGTTCATGTATTGTTCATTACTGTTCATCTACTACTGTTCATTCATGGTGTTACTGTTCATTTTTTTTCTCTTGTGAAAAAGTAATGAACAGGTTATATATATGTTGTTATTAATCTCTGATTCATTTATGGTTCAAATTTGTTACTTTTTTTGATGCTTAAAAGACAAGAAACAGATTTGGGTTTATGCTTATTGGGTTTCTTGGTTGCGTTTTGACAAAAAGACAAAAACAGAAAGTGACATGCGTTTTACCTACAACAAAGGATTGCATTTTGGTATTGCGTTTTGTCTCGGACTGTGTTTTGGTATTGCGTTTTGGTGTTGCGTTTTGTCCCAAGTTGAAGACCTTTACGTTGCACATCTAAACGTTACGCTGCCAAAATTTTTGCAAACTTGCGTTTTGTCCTTGTTGCGTTTTGTACGGGTTGCGTTTTGCCCCCCAAGACCTTGTTGCGTTTTGCTTGGTTGCGTTTTTCTAAACCACAACCAAAACCGAGTCAACTCGGTATTTACCGAGTTGACCCGGTCAAGACTCAACTGAGTCAGCAAAACTAGTCAAAACCGAGTCTAAGGTCAAGGACAAAAATGATGAAAGGAGAAGACAGACTCAAATTAAATTGACTCAACCAAACCATAAACAACATCAACAGCTTCTCAAATCTAACAACATCAATTATATCCCTTCGTCACAATTATTATCCCATCTTCATCTCAATCTACACGACTCTAAATAAAATATCATGATCTCAGGTTCTATTTTCTTCGTGTTGTACAATTATGTAAAGACCTTTAGAGATCCAAAACACGGCAATAGAATCATCATAGATCTTTGTGTAGGTAAAAACCTCTCTTCAATATCCGAAAGTAAAGAAAGAATGTTAACAAATCATGTTACATTCATTCTTTGTTTCGTTCGGTCACTCAACAACAAATCAAACCTACCTTAGATACTTTGAAAAAAAGGGATCTTAAAGACGCCTCTTTGGGTGTAACAAAATAAATGTGGTCTTCGATTAGGTACATCTTGAAACAAAAGTATATTGATTCGTTGGTTGTGGATTATCAATGCATTTTTTTTAAATATGATATGAGATACTCGATCTGAATTTGAAGAGAAGGAGATGAGATGCGTGCTCTTTGGAGAAATATAAAAATGGGGGTTGTTGAAATGAGATGTGGGATTAGGGTTGGCTAATGAGAGAATTATTAGGATTTCTTGTATTTATCTAATGTCAAGGCTGGGTTATAATACAATCATGGGCCGACACACGATCAAATGAGGTGGGCCCAATATTTTCAAGTGATGATGGGCTATGATTTGAGATAACAAAATGGAAATAGGCTGGGGAAATTCATAACGGGCTGAATGTATGAACATCTAAGTAGGTCGGGTCTTAACAAAGAACATGGGCTGAAATCGTGAGTTATGATATTAGGCCAAAACGTAAGGTGTATCAATTTTGGGGCTCGTGTTATGGATTAGGCCGGGTACTAAATCGCTTTCACGTCAAGTTGGACTAGACAATGTTTTCTTGTTGACGACAATTCAAAAATAACATTTGTCCTAGTTTAACGACATTCTTGAACAACAACACAACAAACATGATACATAACACTTAAAAACGATCCGAATAAGATTCACTAAAACGTCAAAACGGCTAAAGATTTAGATTCAAATGTCAAGTGATCACGGTGTTTATTTGGTATCCCTTATTTGATATTGAAGTGGGTTTCACGAAGGCGTCTACTTATTTCAACATCGTGACTTCCTTCTATTTTCTACCCCTTTCCTTAAACCCAATCTATCGATTGATGACTTGCTTGAACGTATACAATTATGATTGAGACTTGAATTATCTAGTTACCAGAAGTCAAGGGACGGTTGGGTGAAGACCTGGATAACTATAACTTAAAGGAGTTACATTGTAGTACTCAGTGTCACACGCAGAAGCCGATGTGGATAATTTCAAGAGGTGATGTACTAATTATACTTTTGATGTTGGGTATATGGTACTTAGAGGCTTTCCTCTGCATCGTTCTTCAATCTACAACAGTGCAAGCTTAAGTAAAAAATTTGGGGAATGTTACTTCATTTTAAAGTTTGGTATATCGGGTTTACTTCACCCATCGGTCACAGCAATAGCCGACAGAATACGAGGTTGGTAAGTTAGCCAGAGAGTATAAGGTTGAGACGTGATCAGCAACTCTCACGGGATATTTAAAGCTACTGAACGTCAATGATACTTCACAGTCTCAGAAAAAATCTTTCAAAGTTTTTCAATGTCTTTCATAACTTTTCAAGATTGTTGCTTATGACAAGAACTTCTCGTGTATATGGGCGTACACATCAATGATGCTTCCGAGAGTTCAAAACCATCATGGGGGAATACGTGTACTTTGATACTTTGATGTTATCAAGTCAACTTCCAAGGGGAAGTAATTTATACTACTTCACTTAGTATGGTGTGTGAAGTATTCTGCAAGCGTGAGAAGATTTGTTGTTGGTCTTTTGCATGTTCCCCAAAACAGATATTCATCAAGACCGAATGTCATGATACAGTATAGAAGCCATATTAGTTGGTGTGGTTGACTATTTCTTCTACAAAATTCCGCTGTGCACTTTAAATGTCAATGTTAGAAGATCAATCAAGCTACATCAAAGTCTCAGAATCTGCTCAAGATACGGATGTTGGTTTGGGGGGAAGCTGATTCAGAAACTTCACCAAAAAGAAGTCTATAAAGAAAGCTTTTCAAGACATGCTGCATAAATTAGGGGGAAGTTAATCTAACTCATGCATACTACAATGGTTCCAGAACAAGTAAAGACAATGAAGATCCAAGTTGGAGTACAAGTATCAAGACTAGAAGACAAAGACGTCATCTTCAACATTGGAAGCGCCTTGGATGTCATTATATTATGTTGTATATGTACTTGTTAGGAACATTGTAACTAATCTCGTATGCCCACATATTGGGGGAAGATTGTTAGCCTTAAAATATGTCGGCTAATACGGAATTACATTAGTTTACATTAGCCGGACACGCAGGGACTAGAAATGTCAAGTGTAGTAAGTAGATCGTGTCCCGGGCTATATATATCCCCTCCATACTTCCATGGAGGGGTAGAGGATTCATATTGTATCTCATAAGTATGTGTTGTCTTTCTCTCTAGAAAACACACACACTCTTTCCTTTCTCTCTCTAATAAAATGGCAACTTATTATTTCTATCCTCCCCGACCTCCGGATCATGTCTCTTGTTAGTGAAATCTTATGGTTAACAATTGGCATCAGAGCTGCAGGGGTGTTTTGTATTTGTGTTTGTTTTGTGTGGAATTCGTGGGTTAGTTGGTTATTTTTTTTGTTCAGAAAAATAGCAAGAAAAAAATCAAAGTTTGATCTTTGTTTGTGGTTAAAGGTGTTAAAGATTTGTACTTTCGGGCTTAGAACTATCCCTTGCATCATTACTAGGTGGTTTTAACATCATTTCGTAGCTTTCAAAAAAGTTTGATGATTTTTTCTTGGCTGCGTTTTGACTAACTGAAGGGGTGTTCTTGATTGCATTTTGCTTCATTCATTGCGATTTGCCCAAAGATTTCTTGCGTTTTGCTTCAGAGAAAGTACACTGCGGTTTGTCGTTTTGTAAAGGACAATGTACTGCGTTTTGTCTTATTAGGCTTTGCGTTTTGGTTCTGCGTTTTGCCTCTGCGTTTTGGTTATTGCGTTTTGCCTCTGCGTTTTGGTTGATTTTACAAGTTGAGATTTGCCATTGCGTTTTGCCTAATTGAAGACCCTTATTGCGTTTTGCCTAGGGGAGACTCTGTCCATTTCGTTTCTTGGTTGCGTTTTGCCTCAAGATTTGACTGCGTTTTGCCTAAGGCTCTTCACTGCGTTTTGTGTAATTCATGATTGCGTTTTGTGAGTTGAGATTTGTTTTACATTGACAATCTTTGGACCATTAACTCACAACTCTCAAGGGCTTAATTTACATACTTGAACTTAAAAGGACAACCAATTAACAACATCAAACCACAACATCTCATCTTGGACTTAGGTTATCGGATTGAGCCAGGAATAAACACGATCATGACAAGTTAACTAGACAATGTTTATTCGTTAACGACAATTCAAACACAACATTTGTCTAGTTTAACGACATTCTTGAACAACAACACAATAAACACAATACATAACACTAAAAATGATCCGAATAAGATTAACAAAAACAAAAACGGCTAAAGATTCGGATTCGATGACAAGTGATCACGAAGTTGATTTGGTATCCCTTATTTGTGATTGAAGTTGGGTTTCATGAAGGTGTCTACTTATTTCATCATCGAGACTTCCTTCTATTTTATATCCCTTTTCTTTAATCCCAATCTATCGATTGATGACTTGCTTGAGCACAAAAGGAATATGATTAAGACTTAGATTATCTAGTTTCCAGCAGTCGGGGTAGTTGGTTGAAGACCTGGATAACTATCACTTAAAGGAGTTACGTTTTGTAGTACTTAGTGTCACAAGCAGAAGTCGATGTGGATAATTTCAAGAGGTGTTGTACTTCTTATACTTTTCTGGTTGAGTATAGAGTACTTATAGATCTAATCTTGCACCGTTCTTCAATCAACAACAGTGCAAGATTAAGTAACAAATTTGGGGGATTCTACTTCATTTTCAAGTTTGGTATATGAGTTTTTACTTCACATGTGGGTCACAACAGATAGGTCGCAGAATCGAGGTTGGTAAGTTAGCCAGAGAGTTTAAAGGATGAGATGTGATCAGCAATTCTCACAGGATAATTGAAGCTACAAAACGTCAATGGTACTTCACAGTCTAAGCAAAATCCTTCAAAGTTCTTCAATGTCTTTCATAACTGTTCAAGATTGTTGCTTATGACAAGAACTTCTCGTGAATATGGTCGTACATGTCAATGATGCTTTTGAGAGTTCGAAACCATAAATGTGTACATCCGGGACTTAGTTGACATTGATGTTACCATGTCAACTTCCAAGGGGAAGTAGTGTAGACTACTTTACTTAGTATGGTTTATGAAGTATTCTGCATACGTGAGAAGAATTGTTAATGATTCCTTGCATGTACCCCTGAACGAATATTCACCAAGTCCTAATGACAAGTAGCAGTAGTATTTGATGTGGTTTTCTACTTCTACAAAATTCCGTTGTGCACGTTATTGTCAAACAAAAGTTTTTTCTAGCTACATCAAAGTCAAAGAATCTGCTCAAGTTAGGGATGTTGATTTGGGGGGAAGCTGATTTAGAAACTTTGCCAGAAAGAAGTCTAAGAAGAAAGCTTTTCAAGACATGTTGCATGAATTGGGGGGAAGTTAATCCAACTCATGCATACTACAATGGTTCCTGTACAAGTAAAGACACTGAAGATCCAAGCTGGAGTACAAGTTTCAAGACCAGGAGAACTCAGAAGACATCTTCAGCTTTGGTAGCGCTTTGGAAGACTTTATTTGTGTTGTATTTATACCTGATAGGAACATTGTAAGTAATTCCGTATGTCCACATATTGGGGGAAGATTGTTAGCCTTAAAATATGTTGACTTATTTGGAATTACATTAGTTATCATTAGGCAAGACTCGCAGGGACTAGAACTGTTAAGTTAGAATAGTTTCCCTTGTCTTGACCTATATATACCCCCTCCATACTTCTATTGAGGGGTGAGGATTCATTTGTATCATTTCACCAAAGTGTGTGTGTTCTTTCTCTCTCTAAAACACATACACATCTTTCATTTTTCTCTCTCTAAATAAAATGGCTAAGTTCTTATTTAATCCTCCCCGACCTCCGGATCAAGTTAGCTAGTGTTTCTTATTGTATACACTTTAACTTAATTTCTTCACTAATATATTCCCATGATTATCAACCAAAATGATTTTGTCCCATAATATCTCTAAATTCTTCTTAAATTTTATCCCCTTTACATTATTGAATTGACCTTATCTTTTCTTTCCAAATTCTATGCTTATAACTTCTCCCCTCAAGATGATTATGATCCATCGTGAGTATCATGACCATATAAGCTTTAAAATAAGCTCTGAGTTAGAATCACTTGAAGAATAACCTCTAAGAATCTGTGAAATTGAAGTCAAAAATCATCACATTACTAAATTCTTAGAATCAAACAATGTCCCTTTATTATCAAACATACTCCCCCAAAATAACCCATAAGCTCCCTCAAACCAACAATCTTGATCGCTATCATTCCCGTGAAAATTAAAAGGTAATTTTTGACGTTATAAGATTCGTTGAAGATGTCATGCTTGTATAAGGTAGATATGTTATTGTTGTATGTTGTAGAAGATGAATGGAGAAATAA
>BQNB010139553.1:0-17540 GCA_026074375.1 Tanacetum coccineum
ATAACTTCGTATCTTAATGATAACAAGAGTTCTTCTCTTGTACTTGGAGGAATAAGCTTGAATCATCTGGAAACAAATGATTAAGATTAAAATGATCAAAGGATTGTAGGAGAGTATAAACTAATTTAGAACAGAAAGAAAGTGTGTGCAAAAGGTAAAAAAATCAATGGGGAATAGTCTAATATTTATAGCCAAACTGAGTTAACTTTTTGTCGGTCCGGTCCCCTTAATTAGGGTGCCGATCCCCTTAATAATTAAGGGGACCACCCTTATAATTAAGGGGGCCGCCCAGCCTGGATGCTCCCTTTTTTATCTTTTTTGGGGGAGGTGTTTTCTAGAACATTTCTAGCCGTTTTTAGGTATAAACTTTGAATTCAAAATATTTATCTTGAATAAAACATTTCTTTTAAATACGAAAATGTTTTGTATAAGTTTAAAAAAAATGTTTTTTACCTTTTATAAAAATGTAAGGTTTAAGAAAAATAAAAATTCCTTTGATCATAAAATAAATTAAGCATTTATTTGTTCATACCTTAAGTGATTTACGTCGGGTGCAAACTTCGTTGAAGTAGACTGGAGACGTCGAGTGATGTTGTCGTATGAATGCAGTGATGATATGTGATTACGAGTAACTTAAGCACTTTACGTTATGTGTTATAAGTTACATGTTTGTCATCACCAAAACATGAAGATATTGTATAGATTAAATATCGTAATATTTCTACCAACAATCTCCCCCTTTTTGATGATGACAAAATATGTAAACTATAACTCATCATGCAAAAAATTTCTTGGTACGCTCGGCATGCATCATCATTTGTTCTTCCCAAATCGTTGTATTTATCTTCTTTAACAGCAAACATACCTTACGTCTCTTGCCCGAAATGAAACATGATCATCTGCGAATATTTTTTAATTCATAACCGGCAACTCATGAATTTCACATAACTCTTCTCTATCGTCAACTTCATGATCTATCTCATGTTCATGATCATGGTTCGTATCACTATAAACGTTCCATCGTTTCTTTAGTTTGTAACATGACTCATCATCATTGTCATCATCGATTAATCCCTCCATGATAGCCTTATTTCTTAAAGCATTTCTTTTAGCTTGCTATCTTCCAAGGCTTCATACCATTCATAATCTTAGTAATGGAGCGACTTTCCAACTATGTAAGCTCCAGGTAAGTTTCCTCCATTACATTATCCATCACTCTTCCAACAACATGTTGGTCATTCTGAATATCCAGGTTTATAATTAAAAGGCTTGCAAGTATGTTTGACTGGTTTCGGTTCTTTTCATACTCTTGTGTCAGTCCAAGGTTTCTTGTCCACCCAAGGTAGGTCATTGTTCCATCCATAAATCTAGTCGTCCTTAAATTCTTCATAAGTCTTGAATCCCTCAATGTCCTTAGTAGATAATTCTGGATTGATTTGCAAAAGACTTTATATTAGCGTCTCAAAATCAAATATATTAGCGTTGATCCTAAAGACATTAGCAACTTCATCTTCATTATCAGAAGATTCTTCATCAGTGAGCTCAACTTCATCATCCCTTCTAATCTAGTAAATCCATAACGCTTTCACCGTATAATGATCCATCATTTTGTAGTTAAATTTTTTTGACCCCAACCATTCATTAAATGCAACATCAGATGGATCCTATCTTGTATCATCATCAGCTTCATAAGACACTTGTTGCTCCGAATCATCATCCTTGTATGAGTCACATGGGATGTTAGCAACTTAACTTCATATGTGAATAAATCATCATCCATTCCGCCCATCCGGTTGAATTCATTGTTGAAAACTTTAAGTGATGTAACCGCAAGTGACGAAACATCTATGACCATAAATCCTCAAGTTTCACTCAACTCTCCTTGATTACCTTGTCATTCTTAACACTGAAAAATAGACTAGAAAATTATCAGTAGAAACAAGCGGAAAAAGGTTTTTAAAAAAAAAATTACGCTTTCTCAAGTTTAGCAGAGTGTAAAAAGAATTTATCAGATGACAATACGCTTATTTAATAAGAATGTGAAAATACGCCGTATTAATCAGTTGAATAAATACGCTGTATTGGATAGAAAGTTGGATACGCCATATCCAATGGAAGTGGATACGCTGTATCAAGTTATCGACTAGAACCATGGTTCTAAAAGGCGCACAAAGGCCCTACAAAGGCGCAAGACGTGACCTCCATGCCACGCAATAGACCAAGAGGCTTATGGGCTTAGGCTTGACATGAGATAAGGTAGGAAATAAACGTGATAAGAACGAGAAAAAACGTGATGCGTGAAGGCTTTTTTGAATTCAATTTCGATAAAAATCGTATTTTTATATAGAAATGAAATAGATTACATGCAAATATAGTTTCTTGACTTTATTCCATATGTATGACATTTTTTGTTAACTCAATATATTTGTAATATGATATAAATATATAAATATTTTCATATTTTGTACCGCTTTAAGTCAAGCTTTAAAAACGTCATGACTCGTCATGGCTTGCAAAGGTGTGAGGCTTGGTCATGCCGCGACACCATGCATCACGCTATTTATAACCTTGACTAGAACAGTGTATTAGGAAAACAATTGAATTAAATACACAAATATATAAGAAAACAATTAAAACAAAAATATAACAAGAATAAACTCTAATCTAATCTACGACGTACACCTAAAGGGTTAGCATCTAATTTAATAACCAAAATATCAAATAAAAATCAAGATTAATTCTCACTCCCCAACAGAGGCAACAAAAACTTTATGTGTCGTTATGTGGTGTTTATTTATGAAAGTTCAAGTTTTAAATATATATTTTGCCGACTAACCAAAAACAACACTTTAATTGGGCCAGGTACCCGGTCGGGTGGGTAGATCATAGGTAAGTAGGGCATCGAACATAACTTAAAGCGAGTTAAAGTCTCGTCAATTTATTTATTTATATTTTGGTTATCTAATCTAAGTCAAACCTATGCTAATCCTATGTTAGTTCTAATCCTAATTCTAACAGGTAAAAGGGGGGGTTTTCAGCCTGAGAGACTGGCACGGGTTTGGTGGTGACTACAATCAATTCAAGACACTTTAACCCACGCAAGCAAATTAACAAAAGATAAAAGAGCGGTCAAGCCTTATGATAGAAAACTGTATTAGCCATCATTAATCCAATTAGAAGTTGGTTTGTTTATTCAGTGCAATGATTACTTATCTTGAGGTGGCATATCATTCTTAGACTTAGGCGGGACTTCATCCTAAGACCTAGACACATTAATTCTGTCACAATTAAAGCATCCGCATAAAGAGCACCTTATTTGCTGATATAAACTATCTTAAGGATTAAGGCAATGTGATCTTGTTTTAAACCCTAGCTGCATTGAGACTTTATTACCCACTTACAAGCGTTAAGGTGATTTATACTCTAGTAGTCCACTTGTCCAACTATCCAATGAAATTAGAACGTTATTTGTTGAATTATCTAGGTTTACCTGCTAGTCAACTTGTTCAATAAACCAAAGGCAATATCCGATATCTAGTTAAGCCAGAAGCGTATCCTAGCACGAATTTAGCAAGACAATATTTGTGATCCTATGATTCTAGATGTATAAATCACTATATGGAGAGCCATCCCGTCATCTTGAATTACATGCCATATCAACTAATCCCGTTGGAAAGATAAGTCAGCAACAAAAGCACATAAACAAGTATAAATTGATAAACATAAACAAGCATACGATGATAAATTAAGCCATGAGATATAAAAAAACACAAACCATTCAAATCTTCATAATAATGCTAATACCCAAAAGGTATTAGCCTTCAAAACAGCATAATTAATACAGAGATAATATAGCTTAGCTAAGGTAAACTAACTGAGTTAATGAATGATACCAAAAATTAAATGATTACAAAAGTATAAGAACTTACACGTTGTCTCCTATGGATTGGAATGCGTTGCAAGACCTATTCTGCTCTTTTTCTCCTCTGAAAATCGACTTTTGTGGTTTAGGTATCGAGAATATGATTTAGCACACTAAAACTTGTTTTTGAGTTTTGTATTTATAAGGGTCTGGAGGTCGGCTGACGATACGGCTTATCCAAGTCTGGATACGGCGTTATTAGGTGTTTCTTGGAGTAGGGACCACGTTTGATATCTTCCAGAATATTTACCTTCTATATCTCAAATACGGCGTATTGGTCTTCACTTGATATGGCATAGATACGCTATATCTTCCTTGATGGATACGGCGTATTGGTTGTCAGAATAATAATCTTCAAAATATCTTCGTTTAAGCTCCAGAATGCGTGCCTTTTGCTAATATTCACCAAGTACTCCATAATTACTACAATTCTCAAATACAAATGATTAAGTAATGTAGAATATCTTAACATGTAACACCCCCTTATTTGACATATAGCAGCGCAAGCTAAATTGGGGTATTACTTCATGAATCAACAGTCATAATCATAGAAAACGACTCAAAAGAGACGTTTTGGAAAATTTAGTTATCATTCAATATTATTTCAGAGTTTTACAAAAGGAGGTCCCAAAATACATATAAAAACATAGAGTATGAATGATAACAAGTTTGGACGTCCTCAAGTCCAATGGCACTCCATGCCATAGGTTGCTCAATTACTTGAGATAAACATGCTAAAAAGGTCAATACAAAGGTTGAGTGAAATTCACAGGTTTGAAATGTAATAGTTGAATACAAGTCATCATAAGTGGTAATAATTGTACAATTACAATTATCATGGAAAACAGTATTATTGCATTAAGATCATGATACCAACACGTTAACATGGAAATCACCTTAGTGACATTATTGAGGAACAAACGTCCTCTTAGAAAGGTAACTTACCAAAGTTACCCATTATTCTCAAATATAGTACGTTTGATTACCTCATGTACAGGTAAACACAAACGGGATTCGTCAATCCTGATAGATCTATCCACAATATTCGCGTTCACTCACAATTGATTAATGGTTCATGATTAAATGATATTGGCAATGGAGTTAAACTTAGGCAATAATATATTAGGATAGCATACGGTTAGAAAATACTTGTATTCATGGTTTATAGCATGTATCCCCCCACAGAGTTTAGAAAACATGTAAAGGTGAGACTATGAACTTACCTTGATAAGGTAGTTGATTGATTTGAAATTTAATTCAAATGGAAGTAAACAGCCTCGTCACGCAACCTGGGGTAATATGTCAAGTCTTAGTTTGATTGATTATATTCCAAAACTTTACTTCATAAAGTTTAACGGTTTTTGGTTTGTTAACTTTTGAAAACGTCGTATCACTGTTCGGGCTATCATAATCCAGAGCTCATGTAGTAAACGTTTGAGGAGCTAGGACACTTTAAATCGTAAATCCAGCAACTCGTCAAAACGTCTACCCAAATTAAATCCCCTCACATGAAACTCCCTAGTAACGTGATATGTTATAGATTAAACGATAAGGTTTTATCTTTTTAAGTTTCTTCAAAAGCTAGCGGATTTTAAATTATGTTAGATATATAACATAATTGTTTTTATATGTTTCGATCAATAAGTGAACGATATATGTGTCGGGCTTTAATAAAATCGAGTCTTATAATATTTAAATATATTTTTATAATTAATATAAAAATATTACATTTTTATACCTTTAAGAATTCAAAATGACAATATATACCCTTGGTATATATATTAGTTTACAACTTAAACCTTTTATATATAATTCTAAAACATTTAACCCTCAACTTTAGAGTATGGCAAAACAAACCCCTAAAGTATCACTTTTAGGATAAACTACATTTTTTGGGCCCGAAAGTTTAATATATGATCAAAATGTTACGATATATACCCTTATGCGTGAAATGTTTTGCGTTTTTTAGTCCAAATTCCATAATCTTTGTATTTTTGATCTCAAAATCAATTTGCAGCTTATAGCTTATTACTATAAGCTAAAATAAGTAAGTTTTACGAGCTTGTAGCTTATGAAAAGAGCTTATGAGCTTAAAAATCCAAAATGGGCACGTTGGTTTAGAAAACAATAACTCGATGGTTTCTAGCGCTTTTAAGGAATTTGTTTTTTAAGCTTGTAAAATGACAAATTAAGCTTATAGAAAAAGCTTATAAAAACAGCTATAAAGCTTATAGCTTATTAGATCGAAAATACTTTTTTAGGGTTTTTAGAGTGCAATATGTATAGAAAAACCAATGAGTAAAGCTTTAGGTTAAGCTGATTTCATAAGATCATAAAGGATGTGTAGGAGCTTATATATAAACTAAAAACATACAAAGCTATGAAACGAGTAGAAAAAGCGTTAATAGTAACAAACGAAATGGTGAAATGGTATCAAAAAGAGCAATATTTCCTGAAAAATATGAGATGGATTCAAGGACATCTTCTTCTTAACTTTAAGCTTCTACTACTAGCTTATCCATCCTTTATTCTCTACTAATATATGGTTAAAGATCATCATTTGAGAGTAGTATTTAGTTTTTAGCATGGTGAGTAGGAAAGGTATGTATGTGATTCGTTGTATATATAAGGGTTACGAAAGGAGTATTGACCAAGTTTACATGGAAATAGGACCAAGATGTGTGGAGTGTTGGACAAGGGTTAGCTACGGACTAAGGGAAGCTAGGAAAATTGCTTAGAGAGGTGTAAGGAGGGTGTGATGGGTTCGGTTATTAAGGGTGATGACAAGGAGGTTTTACTTGGTGAGAAAGGGTTTGACAAAGGTGATATGGTGCTAGGGTGGTGACAAGGTGGTGATGGAGGTGCTTAGCAAGGTAGTAAGAAAGGTGGTGTGTCATGGAAGAGGGTGGTTGCTTGGTTTAAACTTGGTTCAAGCTAGTTAGGGGGTGACGAGTTCATTAGGGTTTTTGGTTAGGTTTTTAGTTTTTAGTTTTTAGGACGAGTAGGGGCTGAAATGGAGGGAAAGAATGTTTAAATATGGTTCTTAGAAAAGTTGTAATTCATGCCTAAAAGACGGTACAAAATGCCTTAAGATTTTGGAGGGAAATGGTTAAATTTGAATTTCATGTATTGATAACTTGTACACATGCCTTATTATCTTGTACATTTGGTTTATATGTAAACATTACATATAGTTAGGGTTTTATATATAAACGTTAACGTTTAAAATCCATTTTGATATAACGTTTAGATAAGTACTTCAATAGATAAAACGTATGGATAAAATGATGATTAAAACATATTGCTTGACATATTATAACGTTTACTTGACATAAACGTTGATGAAATTGGCATTGGTAGGTTGCGTGAGCTCATTTACTTTTGTAATGTAAGTTACGTTACGTTATGGATGGAATAAAACAAAAATCTCTCCATGAAAATGGCTGCATCTAATTTAATAGATAGATATTACACTGAGGAAAATTGCATCTAATTTAATAGATGGATAATTACATAGATGAAAATTGTGGGTTGTTATATAACACATATAGTATGGAATTAGTTGAGAGTTTTAGAGAGAGAAAGAGGTGGTTGGATGAACACTTAGAGAGAGAAATAAAGAAGAGAATATTAGATTAAGTGTGTGTGTAAAATGAACAACCAACACCCTCTCTATGTGTGGAGAAGGTATATAAACCATAAGCTATAACAGGCCATGGGCTAAGTTATGGGCTTTCCTTGTATCTTTGGCATGGTCAGCTTACTAACATTACATATGATTAATCTACAAGCTATGACTAACTATATTAGAAGTGACCGATACTTTTCATATTCCTAACAATCTCCCCCTAAGGGAGGTCACTCTAATTTACAAGAAACTTAAACCTAGCATACTATGCTTTGACTTTAGTCTTGGGCTCGTAGTCTTTAACTTGTGATATGTTGTAGTGATCATAGACTTCAGGCTTTGACTTGTATCTTTGACTTAACATGAATGTGATTTAGAACTTCTTTGAGATCATCAACTAAGCATAATCTCTTATCATCATCTTGTGATCTTTAGCCTTCTTGTGATCTTGTGACTTCTGGACCAACATGCTCATACTGTTCTTAATGTTGAAAGATTGTGTAACCATCTTTCTTGATATTCTTTAACTTTAACACTTTTGTCCTTTATGCAGGACGTACGGTATCAATCTTAATACTTTGTTACTTCAAGAAAGACGTACGGTATTAGAGTAGCTGAAGTCTTGAAACATGTACTTGAGCTTTCATGATTGTCTTATATATTCGGTCGAGTATGACATGTGGTATTGCTTCGACTTTTCCCTCGGAAAACTGCCCCCCCTACCTACCGTCAGGAAATCTGCATAAATGGGTTAGTGATAAACAACATATATGGACGAAAGTAGCTTTGTCACTTCGTCGAATATGGTTGTAACAACAACGGTTCCCCGTTATTCAATATAAATATTGCTTGTGATCAGGTAGAATTTCCAAAATCTCCTTGACAATGGTTCGTATCTAACACAGCCGTTCCTCATTATCGGCAAGAGCAACTCAAGCAGACAACACGGTAAGAGTGAACTAGTAAGTTTCTATCTTCCCGATTAAGCCGTCAATTCGTGTTCAGCTTTCCTATGTCTAGATACCCTTGTGAGGCTTCCCATGGACATAAGATTGAAAATCAATTTAGAATATCAGTCGGTGTCAATATGCAAACAGTTTTTATGACACAACAATAGTTTTATCTTTTTCAAAATTCATTCAATTCATAAGCAGACCGAATTGAAATCAAGTAATACAAGTTTGAATCCAAATAGGTATCTCATAGATCACCCTACTCAGGCTTGTTTAATGTTGACTCAAGCATGGATTTTCATCTTCACTATCAATACTAAATATCAGTCAGATTGCTGCTCAAAATCAACATGGATAATGCAAAGACTCTTAATATCTAATCTTTATCACATTGAGGTGAAGTAAAAGCATGATTTTCAATAAGTTGTCCAAATGAATCTATAGATGAAGCGCTTTTTGGCTCTAGACTCAATAGTGCACTTTGGTTTTAGTGATCAGAGGCTGGAGCAGACTGCCACCTTTTCAAAACCAACTAACTCGGAGTGAGAAAATTGATAGAAATGCGTGTAATCTCCATAGAAATGGAAAAAAAACTTTGAGGAGATTTGAGGTGCTATGGAGGGTTGTTGCATTGCATCACCTGTCCATGTATGTCAGTCTTGATTTCAGCAATCAGCTTTGTGATTCTTAACAGAATTATATTGACCCGGTTATTTGCTAAGTTTAAGTAGGGCTTCTTACTTTTCACCTTTTCTTAATTATTTTTAATCACAAACACCCTTCAGTGCTTACCGACTTCATACTGGTACCTTGTTGGGTTTGTTCAGTACTAGCTCCATCTGAGACGCACTTTTTCTTTTAATCTCACTTACTCCTTTTCATACCATAAGACTTCTACATTATCAAGTAAATATCCCTGGGTAGATCCCATCCGTTCTGGCTCGGATCATGGGAAAGGGATACCAAAACTTAACCACCTTATAACTCTAATACAGAGTAAATATAAATGCTTCGGGTCTTTGTACTTCCATATTCAGGCCATCACTTAACCATTTCTCCCCCTTTATATTGCATTGATTAATCGAAAGAGTTTAGCACATTTATGTGGGAAAGCGTACACTTGAGATCATAAAAATCACATATTACCCTGAAAAATATTTAATCAAAATTTCTCTCCCTTATCAAAAAATGTCAATCCCATGATATTTAGATATCAATTGGTTCAAATATATCTGGTTGTGGGAAAAGATGTCCAATCATTAACAAGCCTTTTATTGAACATATTAATGCTCCCCCGCAAATATATGGAATTATATGTGTGTTTGAGTATGTAAATTTGAATTTTTTTTTTGAATTGTACACTAAGAAATTCTTGAAAATACATACTCAAACACAATATATGCCCTACTTTATTAAGTCTACACTACTAGATACATATTCACAATTTAATAAAATATACGAAATGACTTATGGTTGACAGAACACAATATACAAAGTCATATGTTTTATTGAAGTAAGCCGGAGGTCAGATCCGTAGTGGCCTCCACCAACAAACTTTTTCAAGACTCCTCACAACCTTCTTTCATGTTCAAACAGCTGAGTCAATCGCCTTGATAATGAAAATGAGCTCTTTTCTCTCCATAAGTAAACTCCGATCTTCTTCTTTGGCATGTACTACCATTTGATATCCCTTTGTAATGTCATCCAGCGAAGTTCGAAGCCCAGTTAATGTCCTATGACTAAACTTGTAGAGTTCATCTAATCGCATCAACTTGTTTCTCCCTTTGTTGTCAACATATATGAATCCTTGAGGGTCTTGATATGGAGTATATGGGTCTCTTTTTCTGATGCCGGATTTGGTAGTTTGTGGCTTGGTGACGTTGATCTTTTTCTGGTAACTTTCGACTCTGAGTTGAAGATCTTCCGAACTCGCTTCTGATAACCAAGCTTCTGGCTAAACATCATAAGCTATTGTCAAGTCGGAAACATCATCGCCCGAGAGATTTGTGAGCCGATTCTGAACAACAAGGAGAAGCATGTCCTCGATGTCATTGATACGAATACGTAGAAAGTCGCCTTCCTTAAATCTGTAAAGGTCGTTATCAGCTCATCTCACTACAATCTCTTTCAGATACCCATACCCAAGTTTTCTCATTACCTCGACCTGAGTTACCGCCAGATATGTTTCGTAGAATATACATCATGTCTTGATTGCAGGCCTTGTGCATATCCATAGAAGGTCTTACGTTGTTCTCTCCAATGTGAGATTCCTCATAATGCATGTTTATCATAGGCAACTTTAACAGGAACCCATATATTTGGAACCATGTCTTGAATGCCTGGAAGATCATATTGAGCAGCCTTTGTCTTCGTTAAAGAAGTCGTGTAGATCATAGTCGAAATTCCTCCTTGTAGATACTTGGGATTGTTGTTGAAGAAATAATCAACCGGTACCATTTGACGATTCCCATTCATGACTAAAGGTAGGGGTTTGGTAAGATCAAACGGGTAGTCACCGCCTTCTGGTTGTTCCTAATCAAGTTTTTCAAAAAGAGCCTTGTAACATTGATTCTTAAAACAATTCCTTTAATATATAAAAATAATAAAAAGAATAAAATATAAATTAAATAATAAGAAATATCTCAAAAAATATCAATAATAAGAATTCCAAGAGGCTTTTAAAAGGAAATTTACTTTTACCCAAAGTAAAATCCCTAAAAACCTTCCCGGGTCGCGTCCCGACGAGGTGCGAATTTGAAAATCGAGGTAACGTTTGTGGAACAATGCTTGAATATCACAAATTGGATTTGGTTTTCTATTTCTATCTACAAATAAAATGCATAAACAAGTAAAGGCACGCTAAAAACGAAAGCAAATAAGGCTAAAACACTAAAAACGATAACGGGAATACAAAACCCGTTCTTTAAAAACCCAAATTCTTATAATTTTAAAACCTACAAAATGAAAATTATTAATTTTAAAATCCTAATGATAAAAAAAATTTAAAAAAAGAATTATATTTTTTTGACTTTATATTTTTTATATTATGAAATTAAAAACGGATTTAATCTAAAAAATGCATAAAAATAGTACACTACTTGGAAATGTCAGAAAAAAATTATAAAAAGTACTTGGAGCTATGTTAAACCTAAGAAAAATAAAAGATTTGGAAAAGCAGATGAAATAAGTAGGCAAATAAGCTTAAAAAAGATGATAAGCAAAATGGCTACAATGACTATAAATAAAAAATAAGGCAAGTAGTGTGTGTTGAGGTGTTGGTAGTATAAGGGAGAGGTCACAGTTCGCGATACCCCTGTGACTTCTCTGTTATCATAAAACATTTTTGTTGTTTTCCTTTTTAAAAATCAATAAAATAAGCAAAATAACAAACATTAAAAAGAAACTTACAACAAAACTCAAAATAAGCAGGTAATAAAGGAAAAGAAAGTGACAGACATAAGAATGCTTAAATATGAACTAGAAAGCTATAACAGATAAGACAATTTAAGACCTCAATAAGCAACTAAAAAGCAATAAGGTCAAAACAAATGACACCCTAACCCTTAATAACACTTACAAACAAAAAATAACCAAGAAATTAAGCTGGAATGCTTGAATAATTTACAGATAGCAAAATTTAGCCATTACACTTAAAACTAGACAATTTTCTCTTTAATACCAAATAAGCCTATAAGACATTCGTAATAAGCTGTAGAACAAACATGCTCCTAAACATAAATAAGCACAATAAGGAAAAAAGAAATAAGCAAATTTTACTAAGCAAACAGGCAAGAAAAGCAAATTAAGCAATTTAGCTAAAAACAGCCTAATTAGGCAACTTTAAGCTAATTTTTAAGACCCATAAGCTATCCTTATGGGGCTAAAAGCTAAAAACAGATGAAGATTGTACTATAAACTATAAGAAAAAACAAACTTTAAACATTTGAAAACAAAAAAGCTAAAAAAGACTTATGAAAAAGGTAGTTTTAACTCAGTATATACTGAATGGTTTTTCAAGTTTTTCTAAAAAACTAAAGTACTAATTTCAGCCCTAAATTAAGCTAAGAAAATAAGTTTTAAAAACAAAATAAGCACAAACAGATCAAGCTTGTAGCACAATAAGCTTGTGCTTTGATTTTCAGAACCTAAAACTATCTTACACTAATCTAAAACTGAGATCAAAGAAATGGTGACAAAGACTTACCTAAGCTATGACAGTTTTGACTAAAAACTTAATTGACAAATGCAAACTCTACTAAACTCATTTTACTGCATTGTGCCCATAAACTAGCATGAATTTGGCACCAAATAGCACATCAACAAGATCTTAATCAAATAAGCTAGAATGACAAGCATATGACACACAGATTCAAACAATGAATAAATTGAACCTAAAATTTGAGATTTAAACTTTAAAAACTTATTAAAACTGACTTATAGACCAAATTAAAGCTAACTAAAACTAATTTGAGTGCCAAAAGACAGATTGAACACAATTTGACCCATTTTAGACTTTAACCCAAACACTCCTTTAAATTTGACAAACTTATTTTTAAACTAAATCAGGCTTAGACAACTTATAAAAACTACAAATTGATCAAGAACAATGTAAATTAAGGACAAATAAGCACTTGGAACACAAAGACAAGCAATAAAAATGAGCAAACAAGAAATGAGCAGTTTTAAAAGCTAAATGAAACAAAACATATGAATTTTCTAATCCTGCTATAACTAAACTAAGATTTAAACTTTTTAAGCTACCTTAAGACTGAATAAGCAAATAAAAAACATAATAAGCAAAGATTAAGCAGAATAATAAGCTGATATAGAAATTAAGCTACAAATGAAAATGAGAGTGTACCTTAGTCCTTTTCTAAAACAAGGATTTACATGCTCAAATGAGCTAATCTATAAGCTCAGCTTATACAATAAGATGTAAACACCCCATAAGCTCTTCCTTTGTAAGCTTATCATCCAAGTTAGCTTCTTGAGGTGATTTTTGAGTAAAAACTTTGTTAAGCTTTTGAAAAAGCTTAACTAAGTTTGACATGAGTAAAAGAGCTGATTAGCTTATGAAAATGGTTTTAGAACACAAATTTAAGCTTAAATGCATAAGGTAAAAACAGAATTTAAATTGACAGAATTTTAAAACTTTTAAAACTAAAATTTCATTAAACTTAAAAACATTACAAGGTTTAAAAAGTAAAGTACAATTTAAAGTAAATAAGACTAAAAAATGAAGTTACACTACTCCTAAGTTACATTTACACTAGATACTTTAACTAAAAAAAAAATGTGAAAACACACACACATTATAGCCGTTTGAGGAGTTCATGGCCCTCGGTATTGTGAGGTGTGCCTTCTTGTGTTTGTTTGTGTGAGAAGCTTCAAATCAACACATAGCCATACCAAAATCTGTTCACACAAGCTTAACATCTTAGCCCTTGATTTTGGTCCTTGTTCATCAACCAATAAGAAATGAGAGGATTGCCAAGGTGGAATTGTTAGTTTATGGTGTGGGGTTTGTGGGAAAGTGATGGGTTTGTTCTGGGATGCAAATGTCGAGATGAGAGACAGGGATGATGAATAGTGATAGGTAGGATTGGCGGGAAATAGTTGTATGGTACTGTTAGTTTAATTTAGGTAATGGGGTTAGGGAAAAAAGATGATGGGTGCAAAGGGTGTTAAGGTGTAGGGGCCAGCTTTGGTAGTCCCTAAGGACTAATTATGTAAAAGGAAAAAGGGGTAAAGGGTTAAAAGGGTTAACATAGTCAATTTTAAGGACTAGCAAGGTTAGTCCTCAAGGACTAGCAGTGTTAGTCCTCAAGGACTAACGATGCAAACCTTTAAGGACTAATGGTGCAAAGGTTAATGGACATTTAGTTTGGGCTTAAGTTGGGCCGGTTATGTTATAGATTAGATTTTGGGCTTTTTAATTATATAAAAGGCTTAATGGGCTGACTTGGCCCATTAATCTGGGTATGGGTTGGCCCAATAAATAAATTTTCTTCATTTTCGGCTTCGTCTTTGACTTTGACTTTTTGACTTTGACTTTGATTTTGACTTTTCCACGCTCTTTCCATTCCCGTGCTCGATTTTGTCTGTTTTGACTTAATTTTTATCCTTTAGTGAATATTTGGTACCTGCACAGTATATAACACAAAACAAGCATATATTTGGCATTTTATGTCCGTTTTTGGTCATTTGGGGTCGTTTTATTAGGTAAAAAGTATGTGTATTTAAGCACATACCAAACATTCTTCAAAATCATATTCCAATTCAGCATAATTCGAATGTGTGCCTTTGAGAAGTCTAATGTTTGGTCCCTAGCAGTAGTCTTGAGTAAGATTGTTGATTTTCAGGCCGTTCATGATGAATGCAGAGAAGTCTATTGGAGTGCTCATTAATTCATCAAATGTCTTTGACGGTTTTTTAGCAGACGATGCAAGAGTCATTAACCAACTTTGATTTTGTCCTTGTTGTAAAGTCTTGTCAAAATGCCAATCAGGTGTAGTAGGTTCTTGAGGTTGTGTAGGTTTGGTGAACCAGTCACGATTAGATGCAACCTTCTCCTTGGGTTCTTCATCATCCTTACCCGAGTTCACCTCTTGGTCTTGTGGCATGTCCGAATCTGCAAACTTAAACTTTGGTTCCTTTGATTGAAAAGACTTTCCATAAGATTTTGATTAAAACTTGGTGCCTTTAGACGATCCAGACTATGATTCTTTAGCTTTAGGACCTTTTGTTAGTTCTGCATCCTTGCTAGTCTTCCTCTTCTTCAACCCTCGGTCTGATCCAGCGGAAGGGTCTTCATCTTTATCTTTGTCTTTTCGGCTTCTCTTCAACGAATACACTTTACCATAAGTGAAGAAGATAGTCTTGTCGAGATCATAAGATTTTATCAATCCTTTATAGCATTCTCTGTGTTCAAGAGCTGCCATATATGATTCACTTTTATCCATTTTGTTGATTAGAATCTTCTTGAAGTCAAATTCTATAAGCGTTGCAGCAGCCTTATATAAAGATCGTGGTTGAGAAGACTCCTTGGCTAGAACTGCGTCTTCAAGTGACTCTTGAACCATCTTTTGGATCACCGAGGGCGGGGGGGACAAAGTTAGATACTTCCTCTGGCAGAATCTGTAGCAGTTGATTCTTGACTTACTCTGTGATCCTTGCAGTAAGTGATGCCGAAAGGAAGTTCATGAATTCTTCTCTGGTTGCACCCAGCCTTGTATCTAGATGATCATCAACTAAAGCTGTCACTTGAGTATGCAGAGGATCCTTTTTGAGTTCATCAACTTCTTTTTCCAATTCTGTGACTCTCTTGTTGAATTTGAAGACTGATACGAAATCAGGAAGTGTAGATGGAGGATTTGTAGCTTCAGTTGGTGGTAGTGGTATGGATGTTGATTGTTGTGGTGGAGGAGTGAAGGATGGTAATGATTATGGGATGACAGTGGATAATACTGGTGAAGAATCATAGATAACCGAGACAGGTACTGTAAGGAGTGTTGGTGTCTGCTGGCTTGGTACTTCATGATGGACGTGAACATCTATTGGAGAAACAATTTCTGCATCCGTATGAGGAATATCCAAAAAGTTTAAGAATTTAGCTGCCAAGTTAGATGAGTGAGAAGAGATGGTAACTGGGACTTTAGTCTTTTGTAGAACAATAGAAAGTGTCACATGAGCGTCTTCTATGACTTGAATGATCTCCGGATTTTCATTCCCATGTTAAAAGTTAGTCATTGCAGCATCGGTACCCTCCTCTTGAACAAACTCTTTATCAGTATCAACTGGTTCATCAGCCTTATATCTACATCATCGTATAACTGACTAGTAGTGTAATCCATCTCTTCATCTTCATCACCTTCTACTTTATCAATAATCTTCGTTTCATCTTGTTAGCCTTAATTTTATATAAGTCGAACAAGAATGTTATCGGTCTTATTAGTTGTAATTAGTCTTGTTAAGTAATAGGCTAGTCGGGTTAAATGGGCTTTGTTTGTCCCACTTAAATGGATCTTGAATTCCGTAGCTTGTGTAAGGTTTAGTTATGCAAGATAAATCCTACACAACTATGATAGAAACTTTGTAAAACATATCAAAGATTATGCGAAATCTAAATCTTTAATCCAATAAGAAGAAATATCAATAGCACAATAATTACTAATGATCACACAAATTAAACAAACAAAGCTTTCAATATATAATATGAATTACTCTAACTAGTATTACCTAGTATTAGGGTTACAAAACCTTGAAGCTATAACGATATCAAAACAAAAGATATCAAACTCTATGCCCTAGGAGCTCCTTTTATACACCAAGGAGTCCTAATTGATTTACAATATATTACTAAAACTTAGATTATTCTCAAAGATCTATTCTATAAATAACAATCCTTATCTCATAAGTAATCTTGATCTTCAATCAATCTTTATCTTTCAGCAGTTGTAATCTTTCAGCAGTTGTAACTTTGTACCAGCAGCATTAACTCTTAACAAGCAGTAGTAACTTATACACCAACAGCATTAACTCTTAACAAGCAGTAGTAACTTATACACCAGCAGCATTAACTGTGTACAAGCAGTAGTAACTACTTAGAATATTTTCTTTAATCTTCACCAGCAGTACTAACTTTACTCTAGCAGTACTAACATATACTAGCAGTAGTAACTAGCAGTACTAACTACTTAGCATATTTTTCATTAGAGTTAATGAACAGCACTAACTTTAGCTTAGCAGCAGTAACACAAACCTTAGCAGCAGTAACTTCAAGATCATCATGAAGTCTTTTAATCCCAACAAAGATTAAACATGAAACTAACGGAATAGCAATTTCTCATTCTCATTATATTGAGAAGGTACTTAATAAATTCAATTACATTGATTGTACTCCAGTGAGTACTCCTATGGATACAAGTGAGAAGTTGATGCCCAATAATGGTCAACATGTATCTCAACTTGAGTATTTTAAGGTGATTGGCTACCTGATGTATGTCATGACTTGTACAAGATCTGATATTGCATTTGC
>BQNB010139554.1:0-17540 GCA_026074375.1 Tanacetum coccineum
CTTGTCTTATTCCTATACAAATTTCTTGTAACCCAAGGCAATCAATAGGGTAGAAATATTGTATTAGAAAAGTAGACTTTGTACACGATTCAAGAATTTATCCGGCAATCTATGATTATCAAGACCATAAATACCAACAGGTGTTTAATGTGGTTTGATGAAATTTTCATTTTGAATTAAATTTAAAGAGGAGAGTATGGTGGCGAGTGGCCTCGCCATGTCCTATGTGACTTCGCCATTGCCCTCGTCACTATACCATGTTACCTCATATAATCTTCTTCTCCAAAAAAAAAAATGTCTCAACACCAAATGAACAAAACCCGGGTTTTTTTACCCATCTTCTCCAATCCAACCAATACTCATTTTCGCTAAACCAATTGAATCCGTCTACCCCAGGTTCCTAACACTCAAACTCGTCACAACCGTTTTCCCCTTATGGAAAGCAAATGTCACCGCCCGAACATGCTTATCAATCACAATTAGCGTATCATCAAAATCAACAATACGGGTTCCAAGGTTACACGAATCCAAGAAATACGCAACCACACTTTTTTCCACAACAATCATCACAACCGTCATTTATTTCACAACAATCATCACAACCACAATGTTTTCCCTAATACTCATCACAACCACAATTCAAAATACCCCAAGCCCAAGAACCCCGTGAACCTAAGCGAAAACAAAAAAGGACGGTGAAACAACCAGTTGTTGAATTGGACGAGGGCGATGAAAATGAAGATATGGAAACAAGGCGACTCAATATCCATTGGAATGACAAAGAAGAAATCTTGCTAGCCGAGGCTTGGATCGAGCACTCGCAGGACAACAATATCGAAAAAGACCAACTAGATGAAATCTATTGGAACAAGATTGTTGAAGATTTCCATGACCGAACAACAGGTCCGGTGCGTACCAAAAATATGTTGACGGAAAAATGGACCAGAATGCACGGTGATTGCCAACGGTTTAACGCTTATCACAAACAGGAAAATCGTAAAAGCTGGGAAAATGAAGCTGACTTGATCGAGACTGTGAAGACGGTTTACTTGGAGCGAGTTGGTAAAAAATTTCTATACCCTCACGTGTGAAATTTTTTAAAAGATTACCCCAAATGGGATGCGGCGGAGCCGATTGATGGAGATAATCTCCAAGAGGTGTTTGGTCCGGATAAAAGAGAGTGTCCCGCCGGCAAACAACGTGCTGGAAAAAAACAAAAATCGGTTGAAACGTCTGGGAGCACCGGGGGAAGCCAATCGGAGTCTGTATCGTCACTTGTTTCTCAAGATTATAGACGTAAATGTGATGCTGCTGAAAGAGCGTACGAGGCGCAGAGGGAAAAAGATTTAGCTATCAAGAAGTGTGAAAAGATGAGGTTTTTCATGATCGATACTTCGAACTTGCCGCCTCATAAACGAGCCTTCATTGAAAGGCAACAAGCTGAAATAATGAGGAAATATCAAGATGCTGGCGCAGACGATGCTGGTGCAGACGATTAGTTTCGTAATTTTATGTTTTTATGTTTCGTATCGTTTAATTTCCTTATGTTTTGTATTTTATTTTATGTTTTTTTTATGTATTGTATTTTTAATTTGTATGAAATAAATTATGTTTGTGTGAAAAAATTAAAAGAAAAAAATTTGTTAGTGGTGAGACCCAAATGAAGAGGTGAAGGTATGTTATGAGTGAAGGGGTATTTTTGAGTGGAAGTGAAAAGCTGATGTGACAGCCTATGTGGCCTGTTTTATTTTGTGGCTTAAGCCACCATACCCCTTACTCTAAGGTACCTCCTAAGATAAAATTAGGAACTGAACAAACTAACAATAATGATCATGGGACCCGCGATAACAAGGTTTACGGTCAAAAAATTGAAGAGCTTTACGTTTATCCTTTTCTTTTTGCACATTGTTCATGTTTTGGAATCGGGGAAATATAATTTCTTTAGAACATAGTGAAGATAATCAATAACAAATAATATACCAATAAATGATTACCGGATATCATTTGAAATCGTGTTATCACTTTTTAAACTAAACTATTTGACTTAATACCTGAGTATCACGAATATCTACTTGGATAAGACCAAATGTATGTTATTGAATTAGACCCAAATCAATAACCCTTGTGCATCCAAGTGTTTAGGTTTTTTGTTCTATGCCCATGCAGTTGTGTTTGATCTCCTATTTATAGGAAAGATCACTCAACCCTTGTCAATAGAATTATGAGTGATTAACAGCCCATTAATCACCACATAATTATCCTTCATAATTTTAGGGATTAGTAGTTACATGACCAATTAAACGTGGTCATTAATGCAATTATAACTGCCACTTGACTCGGTCAAAACCGTTACAAGTTTACCAGTTCAGTCCCAGCTTTGTCATGCCTTTAGTCTCACTGAGCGATCAGCTAACCCACTTAAGGGAATACAAGCTGAAGCACTCAATACTGAAGAGACTCACTGAAGAGAGTAAGACTCTCTGATGAGATCACCCAGTGAGGACAAATCCTATGATGAATTACTCTCTGATGAGATCATCCAGCTTCCGCTGAACTCATCAGCTGATGAATACCTTTAGTCCAGAGTGTCACTCGCTGAAGAGTGAACTCACTGAACCTCATCAGAGACTAAACAATACTTAACCACTATCAGAATCAAGGTGTTCAAAGACCTGATGGGCGTACACTTCGTACCTCCATGCCCATTACCATGTATGAATTGAATCCTTAAGTGCACTAAATTTTCCAACATAGATTTAGATAAAGACATACTTCTTTGAACGCTTGTCATCAGAATCAAAAGCTTTCTTTAATGAGTGAGGTACTATTCGCTTGATATTGAAGTTTTTTTATCTTCACTAAACCTTATCCCAAAATGAAACGCCCCAAACTCTTTTGACCTTAATTTATTTTTTAAATTCATAGCCCGACGTCGTATAGCCATCCAGGCCTCTACGCCTTAAAGCCCTTTACTTCGTAGAGCCATCTTCGCCTCTACGCCGTAGAAGGCACATCTACCAAAACCCATGCCTTCTCAAAATGACCCAAACACACTTTAACAAAAACAAATTCTTTAGACATGTACAAAAACACATATAATTCAAATAACACTAGAAATGCTCATTATACATTGTTTCATTAAATTCTTAACCCATTTGACCCAAAATGGGTAATAATGGACTTTGTCCTAAACATCTATTTAATTTAATAACAATCATAACTTGATGCTTTATATAAAACATTCATTCATGACAACTCGATTAGGGTTTTAACTCTTTTCCATAGCATGATATTCTATCACTATTTGCATACACGCAAATGGTAAGTATTTTCGTTCTCGCTTCCATTCCTAAGGTCTTGCACATGACCTTACTTGGTCACATAAACCTACAAGATGGTCAACAACTAAATCGTAAGTATTACACTTTGAAAAAAAAAGTATTACACTTTGTAAGTAACCGGCAATAACATAATCATATACAATTCATCGTACTAGCATCACAAACATCCGCAACTAATCCAAATGACTATTATCAACCAACACTTGCATCACTAGCACTTTAACATCTATCATCATGTCATAACAACATAAACCATTTCATACCATGACTATACCATAAAGATAAACCATGCTAACTCTCTCATACTTAACACATAACCAATCATCAATGATTATCAACATAATCTGGTAGTGCAAATATTAAGATATTTAATCTATACAGTCCCTTCGTGTTTTGGTGATGACAAATATGTAACTTGTAATACATAACGTAAAGTGCGCAAGTTACTCGTGATCACAAATCATCAATGCATTCATACGTCAACATCTCTCGATGTCTCAAGTCTGCTTCAACAGATATATAAGTTTTCACCTGGCGTAAATCACTAAAGGTATGAACAAACAAACTTTAAACTTGTTGGATGATTAAAGAAATACGTTTTTTTGTCTTAAACTTTACATTTTTACGAATGTAACAAAAACCTTTTTACAAAAATAAACTAGACAAAATATTTTTATAATTATAAGAAATGTTTTATTTGAATAAATATTCAAAATCTGATCCCCTCCCTAAATAGATACTACCCAAACCAGAAAAATATTTTCTTACTAAAAGACAAAATAAGGAGCGTCCTACATAGGAAAGTCCCCTAATAGGGATGACGGTCCCTAATATATATGGGACCATACAATAAATCTAGGACTATCTCCCCTTCCCTTTTGGACGCTCTTTTGGTTTACCTATAAATAGTGAACTGTTCCCAACTATTTTTCACCTTTTTGCACACACTTCTTTCTGTTCTAAATCTTTCTTTCTTTGATTATTTAACCTTTTTAATCTTGTTTAAATGTGATCCAATCAACCATCCATTCAAGTGCAAGAGAAGAACTCTCGTTATCATCAAGATACAAAGTTATGTAGTCTAGTTAGTGTATTCGTAAAATTTGTTATGCTTACGATATATATTATCATAGATCGTGTCCATGTCTTCCAAATTCATTTAGTTGTTAGATCGGGTTAGTATTTAGGTCTTTAAAATACGTGAGTGAGCGGGTTAGTATTTTAGTCCTTAAAATACATGCGTGAGTAGTAGATCGGTTCTAGCTAAGATTAGAACTCGCCATTTAGCTTAGTGTCGAAAATTGGTATAAGCGACGCGGTTTATGTGTTTAGGCCTAAGAACACAAGGTTTGTTATGTTGGGCCACAAAACATAATGGGTTTGGTTTTACCCAAAGAAGTACTCGACATTTAGCTTAGTGTCGGAAAATAATGTAAGCGACGATGTAAGGTTTTCTCCGCCGTAAAGAGAGCTTGTTGACTAGTAAATTAACTCTCGCGTTGGGTACTCGGGGAGTGAAGTAGGGCGAAGAGGAGCTTCGTGACCGAACCACTATAAATCACTGATGCAGTCCTAAATGTTAAAGAACGGGCCCTTTTATTTCTAGAGGCACAAGACGTGTGAAGAAAGGGCCTTTATTCAAAGTGGCATAACTTGGTGATGCAGTTTTGTCTTCACCATATGTCATGTTTCGTAGTTTTGTAGTTTATGTTTATATTTATCTTATATCCCACATCGTCCTAGAAGGCTAACATGTAAGCACTCCTTCTCCTATAAAAGGATGTGCAAGGGTATGATGTAGGATAGTTAAAAAGTTTTTAATATTGATAATAAAGCTTTGCTTTAACCGAGTTTAATAAAAGAAAAAATGTCTATTTTTGGCAGTTTTTGTTAAGAGTCTCCTAATAATCGGTATTCGTTTGAATCAATGATTGTTAGAAAAATTGATGACATCAAATAACATCACTTTTATAGCATCATTTATCCCATGTAAATAACCCATTTTGTATCATTATTGCAAGAATTGTTACTTAATCGTTTGTATTTGAGAATTGCAGTAATTATGGAGTACTTGGTGAAGATTATCAAAAAGGCACGTATTCTGGAGCTTAAACGAAGACATTTGAAGATTACTGACTCTGACATCCTATACGCCGTATCCATCAAGGAAGATACAGAGTATCCGTGCCTGCGCTTCACAAGAAACTACGAAGACATAAAATCCAATATGCCGTGTCCAGAAGAACTCCATACGCTGTATTCAATATAAAGTAATAAAATATTCTGGAAGATATCGAATGTGGTCCCTACTCCAAGAAACCCCTGATACGATGTATCTATCTCTCTCGATACGCCGTATCGATCAAATTCCAAATAGTATAAATAGAAAACCTAAAAACAGGTTTTTAGTGTGCTTGATCATATTTTCGATACCTTAACCACAAAAGTCGATTTTCAGAAGACAAGAAGAGCAGAAGAGGTCAAGCAAAGCTATTAATTCCATAGGAAACACTTCGTAATCTGCTATACTCTAGTAATCGTTTGATTTTTGGTATCATTCGTTTAACTCGGTTAGTCACCTTGGTTGGATTATTACTCATGTATTGATTATGACGTTTGAGGGCTAATACCCTTGGGTATTAGCCATTATTATGAAGATTTGAATGTTTGGTTTGTTTATCTCGAATGCTTAACTTATCGTTGATTGCTTGTTTATGTTTATCAATTTATACTTGTTTACGTGCTTTTGTATGCGACCTATCATTCAAATAGATCTAGTGATACCGACCAAGTTAGCTAGATACCGGGATGGCTCTCCATATAGTGATTTATATATCTAGACCAATAGGATCACAAATAATAACATGTCTTTGCCTTTAGATTAGTGATCTTAGTTAGACCGGCAGGTGACCCTTGGGATCAACGAGTACGTTCTTAATCAATTGGTAAAGACTTGGCCAGTGGACTACTAATATATAAATTTCCATTAAGCAGTAAATGGGTAAAGTTTTTATAAGCTAAGGTTTAACAAGATCACCATTGCTTTAACCCCTAAGATAGATTATAATCAGCAAATATGATGCTTTATGCGGATGCATTTGATTGTGATAGAATTCTACGCGTCTAGGTCTTAGGAAGAAGTACCGCCTAAGTCTTAAGAACGATATGCCGCCTCAATATAAGTATTCATTGCACTTAATAAACAAACCCACGTTTTAATTGGATTAATCATGGTTAATACAGTTTGTGGAAAACTAGAAGGGGGGTTGAATAGTTTACCGCTTTTTTTATTTAAGGTTTATGTTTGTTGTAAAACTTAGATTTGACTTTTTGTGAATTTAATTCTTGCACAATATCAACAATATAAGTATATGAAATGATAAAGTAAGACAAGAGATAAGAGTAAGAACAATCAAACCACAACACGAGGATTTATAGTGGTTCGGTAACGAAGCACCTCTTCGCTCTACTCCACTCCCCGAGCACATAACTCGAGAGTTTTCTTCACTATGTCAAAAACTCCCTTATGGCGGAGAAAGCCGTACACAACGTTGCTTACACCGATTTACGACACAAAGCTAAATGTTGAGTTCTAATCTTAGCTAGAACCAATCTATCACAACACAACTTCACGACTTCTTCACAACTTCACAACTTCACGACTTCTTCACAACCTCAAGACTTCTTTACAACTTCACAACTTTACTACTTCTTCACAACTTCAAGACTTCTTCACAACTTTGTGGCTTCACTTCACCACACTACTTATATCACAACTATCTAACACTACTTGGTAAGATATCCACGATCTAACTATACTTATAAAGATTGCCAAGATCTAGCAACTACACAACTTTACAAAATTTACAAAAGATTTACAAGTTATGATATGAATGCAATAAGATTGCAACAACACACAAAGGTGTAATACTTCTTCACTTGATGATGGAAGTATTTTTCTCTTGCACTTGAGGAATTGAGCTTGGATCACTTGGAAACAAAGCTTTATGATTAAATGATCAAAGGATTTTTGAGAGGATATGTGGGTTGTTTTGGGCAGAAAGAATGAGTGCAAAAGGTAAGAAAATAGTGGGGAAAAGTCCAGTATTTATAGGAAAAACTAGGGGAGCGTCTACCTAGGGGTGGTCCCCTTAAATAGGTGGGCGGTCCCCTTAAAATTAAGGGGGCCGCCCTAGACTAAGGCCTCCCCAGTTTGTCTTTTTTATTCAGGGAGTGCAAGTATTATGGTTATGGTAAAAGGGCTATGACCTATAATGGGTAAATTCTTGATGATTTGCACGATAATTGCCTTCAGTGGACTAATGGAAAAGACGCGGTGGGTGGCATATCGAATACTTCCTTAAATTTGTTGTACCCCACTAGAATCTTGCCGAATGTGATTTATGAGCGACTTAGACTTTTTGTTTTCCTGTTTTCATTAGTTAGAAAAGAGGAAATGGTTTGATGAATTTAAATGTTCAATTACTAGTTGGGTGGATTGGACTGGAAATTTTTAGAAAATATTTCCCGGCATATCGTACTGTCGGATTACGGTTCTAAAGTAGTAAGGGATCAAGCAATTACGTACGAAAAATGGTGGCCTCGGAATTCGCTAATGATTTGATTATGGATCCATTCACAAGAAAGTTGTTTCATGGGATTTTTGGATTAAGAACAATGGTCAAGAAGGAGTTGCTGATGAGGAATTTTCTGATGCTGAGAAAGCTAATAATGATGATGAACAAGAAACGGCTGAAATCTTTAGAATTGAAACAAACTTGTTTGCATACGAAACACCGGGGTGCACAAAACTCAAGGAGTTCAATTTCCTTCTTACAGTTGACTCCGGAATTATTTACTCATGTATGAAAGGAACTAAGAGTTACTAAGATTATGAGAACGGATTTGAATATGAACTTAAGAGCCCATGGTCGAGATGGAGTACATATGATATGTGTGATCATATTTACAAACCTTTCCGTTTTAAAAATGGGAAAGCTAAATGGCCCACTTGAAATTCAAACGAAGATGGATTCTGTAACGGAGGAGAGTTACCGGGAATGGTTCGGATTGGTTACATGACATATTTTCATGACTATGAATGGTACGATGAGTTAGCAGACATGAATTTGAAAGAAGAAGCCCTTAAGCAAAAGGTTATGTATGAAAACAATCATGGGGTGATGAAAGCCAAAGTGTAATGAATCTTTGCGCATGGTTAAAGAAGTCTTTTGGAAATATCCACGAACTAGATTATGAACTATTGATAAAACTTGAAGATTATTGGTGGAAAGTAAATGATCATGAACGCTCTCCATTTTCTAATTAGAGGAATCAACATTCAAGGACCATACGGCAATCTACATTGAAACTTTTTTGGAAAAAGAAGACTAAGAATAATGTTAACATAGAGTTGTTCGATGATCAAAAGCGACCGGTTTGCAATATAAGAAGATTTGATATGATCAAGTATTCATTCAGTGAAGACAAGGAGTATGTTGCTATAAAAGAATGTGAATACAATGATTGACGAACACAAATAAAGATGCATGCCGCACGTACCAAGAGTATCTTTATTAGAATGGCACGAAGGATGGATGTGGCACGCGATAAGTGAAGAAAGCTAAAGAAAAAAGTCCAATTAAAGACTAGCCCAAAAGGAAAAGTGCTTCCCGGGAGACAACCTAGATTGTTATTTTTTTATCGAGTCTGTTTCCAGACGTCAATACGGCGTATCCTCTCTATACCATACGGCGTATGAATGTATGGACGTTATCAGTTTTAGCATATCCGTCTATTTGAGGTCAGAGACCGAATCAACGTATGATAAAAATTGACTCTTTTGATTAATTGTGGAGTCACTTTTATGTAGTCATACTATTTTTATTCATTTATCCACTTGATTTACTAGGAACCCTAGTTATACGAACGCACCTTTTACCTAACAATCCCAGTTAATGGTCCTAACGACCAATGATATGCTCAAATAACATTATAACAATGATAAAACACATGGGAAAACATAATTTAACAAATCATAAACTATCTCAAAAGTTACATTTTTATGACCAATTTTACCTTATTTACGAATGTAAACTAGTTATGTTACATGTTAAACTTGCACCATTAAACAATACATACACTATAGTTTTAAAACAAAAAAGCCATAACCCCCTCCTAAGCCCCAAAAAACATTCATAGACACCCAAGACTACCTCATTCTTCCTTTCTTACAAACCATGTAACACTTGTATCTTCACTCAACACTTGTCACTCTCTTTTTGCTACCACTCTTACACCTAGCACTCACTCCACATCTCTCTAATTCAAACACACTCATCTCATGCAATATTCTCTTTAGAAACTCAGCTCCCATCTCCTTTTTCTCTCTCACTTTGGACGCCAACCTCAATCAACTCTTCAACTAATCAGTATTTAATACAAAAACCATTGGTAATGGTTAGCAATTTACCTTTATGGTAAGGATGTTTGATCTAGAAGTATAATATGAAGGTACACCACCAAGAACATCTTAACCTTCAGTCCCTAACATTATATCACCTTTCCATATAAGTTTTAAAGGTAATCATTATGCGGTCGTCGTAGGACTTCAGCAAGAAGTTTTACAACTCCCTAGGTAGAGTACCTAACCATTGTAGTAGTAGTAGTATAGGCAAGACTCGGGGGTTGTTATCGTTCTCTAGGGGAATAGGTTGGGATGGTTGGTCACAATCTCTACAGAATTCTAGGGGTTGAGGAGAGATTATTTTAATATTTTTTATATTTTATGGACGAGTAAATCTATGGTTTGAGAGGTTGGTTGTAAACTATTAACTAAACTAATTGATAGACTAATCTACTGGTGATAACTTTATGATAATTAAATGTATTTACCTAATCGTACATTACTTATCAGATTGTTTCTCCTAATCCTGTTACCTTGTCACACTTGTGATGTAATGTATAAGTATTTCCTAAGTTATGAATGAATCACACGAATTCATCGTCTATTTAATATTTTGTTAAGGCAAAGCACAAGCAAGGTAGTGTGAAGACTAGTACAAGGCCCCTAAGAGTATATTAAATACGTGTGAAATACCTTAGAGGGATCACACACTTTAGGGGCAAGGTAGAATGAAGGGACAGTACCCTATGGTATCCTTTATACACTCGTGTTTCCCTAGATGTGTCAAACAGACGATCATACAAAAGCTAGTTTTCTAAGGCCTAACGCGCACATTCAGCTACAAAAGCAAAATAGTAAAAGGATCACAAATTGAATTTCATGCAATCATAAGCAAAATACCTTAAAGAAGGTTTAGCCCACTTGTTATAAAGGATGTATGAAGATAAAATCAATCACCAACTCATAGGACATATTGAATGATTAATGATAATAATCTTTTTAAATTACAAACATGGATCAAGGTTAGTTCAATTTGGGTCTTGAGGCCCTAAATATGACTTTGAAGCTGCTACAAGGACTAGGGTTCGTCTCCCTAAGTTATACAAAGTTATCCCAAAAGTTACACACTAAAACCCTAAAATCGGTTTTGTATATATAGACATATCGACGCGACGGCGTCGCTTGATGCTTCTGACGCCGTCACTAGTATGATGGTTTTAGGCCTATATCCGGAGTCATCGCCATATTCTATGACGCAGTGGACTCAATTAGATCACGATGGCGTCGCTTAGTGCTTGTGATGCCGTCTCCACGCTCTGAGAACAACTTCTTGGTGAATCTTGGTGCAAGTCCGTAATCTCGTTCCATTTCTTCTCCAAACGAGTCCTAAGTCAGTGTATTTCCTAATATATGCCATCCAAGCTAAAAATTGAAACAAAATGATTAAGCACATAATCTGGGCTGATTTGCATGATTTAAGGGTTAAATGACCACTCGAATAGTGTAATAAAATAACTCCCTCATCAAAATACCATAACACTTGAGGATTTGCTTGTTCCTCAAACAAATGGGCTTTCTACCTCGACATTGCAATATGAGGGTATTTAACCTACTCTTTAAAAGTATTTTACAACACAACCTTCTAGACCTCGTAATTAAAAGCACAAAAAAGCATTACACTAGCACCTTACATAAGTGTTTGGGGATTCTCTCTTTCACTCGGTCGCGTTTCATAATTATAAACTAATGGGGAAACAAAAAATCAACAATCTGTATCCTGTTCATGCATATAAAATTACATAGGCTTGGTAAAATGATCAAACCTCTACTGCTGGGCGCAAGCATTATTCGTTACTATCTAAGAGGTCTTTTAAAGGGTTGTGGGGTGTAGGTGTAAGATAACATTAATAGAAACAGAAACGAATGGGATACATTTGGGTGGCTTTGGGTGAATTTGGAGTGGAAGGGTTAGCTAATTATTTATACGAATGCACATTGGTTTGTTTGCTAAGCCAAGACTCAGACAAAGATATACAAACTCTACACAACTCTACATCAATCTCTTTGTTTTTCTTTTCTTGACTCTAATATAAACATAAACATAAGCAAATGGCAGCCCGTACATTTTTTACCCTTTTTTTATATACAATTTTTTTGTACACTTTTGCCCTGCCATTGCTTAAACATATAGTACATCATGGAGGTTTATAGGCACACCCCTACACTTGAACTTTTACATACTCAATTATTTACTAATCTAAACTATTTGACGATTTGAGGTGGATCAAAATAAATGGAGATTCATCTAACAAACATATGGGGGTATTGATTTAATTTTTCTTCCCCATTCTTTCGCCAAATAAATACTACCATGAATCCTAATCGTCCCAAACTGTATTTACAAGGATAAGAACTTAGCAACTGTGTACTCAAATAATTAACTTGGGTTAACATAATAATGTACTAAAAGTGAGTACATACAAGGTAGGCTAATGCGATTTGGGTGTAACGATTGGTTTAAGGGTTAACAATGTTCTTCATTAATAATCTGGAATCCACCAGAAAATTACGAGAACCGTGAAAAAGGATTGGCTCGAAGGGTTGTACTAGGGTATCCTGCACTAATAATGAGTGCATGACAAGGGAGTGGTGTGTGGGATGTTACATGATCGGTGTGACCATCATAACAATTACAGGTTTAAAACATGGGTTAATCCTAGTGCCTTTATCTAGCATATCTAATACTCACGACGCAAGTCTCGGGATGCATCGCAGACTGTTCTAGAATTTATATGCTACGGTACACTCTTATAATTTATTTACCGATACCAATGCTCTAGAAAAGGCGACAAAACCACATATACACATCCGTAACGACGGAATAGACACACATGATTGCTCACTCCTTAACTCGAGAAAGCTAAAGGTATAAACTATCTTGGGGTATTACAATAATTGTTACCGAATTCCTATAAGATCTAAAGGAAACCTCACATTTTTGAGGTGATAAATTTTGGAGGGTTTTTGTGCTAGTCTATAATTTCTATCCATGAGCCGCTTATTAATACTTGGTTTTCTCTGGTATGTGTATAATTTTTTAATTTGGGTCAAAATTACCTTTTATGCTCTGTTTCGATATATTACCCATCATTTTAAGGAACAAGCAAATGGAAAATGAAGGAATAGTTTCTAAGGTTTATTTTTCCCCTACACTTAAGTTGAACATTGTCCCCAATAGGGGTGAGCACGGTCCAAGGACCGGACCGGACCGACCTTGGACCAAGACCGAAACTAGCCAAAACGACGGACCGAGGACCAGACCAAAATGGTACGGTCCAGTCCGGGTCGGTCCGGTCTTGGTCGGTCTTCGGTCCGGTTCGGTCCTACACGCATTATCATCGGGTTTTGGTCGGACGGACGGACTGACCGGACGATGTGACGAATTGGTCCAAAACACGGACGCGGTCCGGACCGAAATACCTTGCGTCGGTCTGGTCGGTCCGGTTTGGTTTCGGTCGACTGTCTGGTTTGCCAACCTAGTCCATAATATTATGTAGAAGTTCCGTAAAATCGAATATAAGGGGAAAGAAAATAAGTAAAAGAAAATAGTACTCCCCTAGTTTGCTCAATAATGGAGAAGAAACATGCGATAACTGGTTAAATCGTCCTCCAAGAGTCGTCAAATAAAACTTCCTAAGAACTTGTAAGCTTCTTCTCGTCAAATATAACCTATAATCATAGACAAAGAAAACTACACCAAGCATAAAATCGGCAGGATAGATTGTTGGGATTAAAAGCCTTCTTGAAGTTACTGCTGCTAAGCGTTTGTGTTATCTGCTGGCTAAAGCTACAAGTTAGTGTTGTTTCATTTATCTTTAATTATGAAATAATATGCTTAAGTAGTTAGTACAATAGTTCATAGTACTACCTATTGTATTATTAGTATTGCTAGTATAAAGTTAGTACTGCTGGTGAAGATTAAAGAAAATATTCTAAGTAGTGACTACTGCTTATACACAGTTATTACTGCTGGTGTATAAGTTACTACAGCTCAAAGATTAAGACTGCTGAAAGAGTTTCTACTGTCAGAGAAAGGATAAAGACAGAAGAAAGGATACAGATCGTTTAGAAATCAAGATTACTTACGTGATAAGTATTATTATTATATAGACATAGAGCTTAGAGAATATTCTAGTCTTAGGAATATATTGTAAATCAACACGCTCGCGCTCGCACCGTGGTGGTCGTATAAAGGAGGTCTTAGGGCATAGAGTTCAAATGTACCATGTGAAGACGGCTCGCGCACTATTAATAGAGTTTCTTAGCTTCAGGTTTTGTATACCCTAATACTAGGAGAGTATTGTATTTGTCTTAATAAATATTGGAGCTTTTTATTGTTGAATTTTTATTTTGTGTTACTGTTTCATTAAGAATTCTTCTAATATTAAAGATTAGATTCCGCATAATCTTTAATACACTTAACAAAGTTTCTACTATAGTTGTGTTAGATTTATCTAATATAACTAAACCTTAAACAAGCTTAAGGAATTTGATCTATTGAAGTGGGATCCAACAAAGAGGCATCCTACATCCTGTGACAACATAGATACATATACAACAAGAATTTAGGATTTTGGACTCTACAAAAGCAGTAAAGATAGGATGAGAGTAATGATATAATCATAGGTTTTTCTGCAGGTTTACAAAAGAATTACAGATTTTAAATATTGCACATTTTATTTCTCAAGAATACTAGAAAAAAATCGAATTTTTACATAGCTGGAGGCGCGACGTCGTCAGGATAAATCCTGATGCCGTCTCCAGCGTCTGTGAAAATTTCTTCTTCGTTTTTAATGAGAAATTTCCTGCACGTAATTTTTATAAGTCAAAACTGAAGAAAGCACTGCATAAAAACCTGGAGTTAGTCATTACAATCATATGACTCGAAACTGACGCGAATTAATCTAAATAATTTTTTTTAAATGTTTGAATTGGGTTCTTAAAACCGGATATTTCCCTGCACTTATTTTGTTGCAAAATACCTTTGATTGCAAATAAGACAAAGTTACAAACAAACAAAGCATGATTACAAAATAATTCAAACATAATAAAGAATTAAAACACAAGACACTCCTAATATGCGGGAAAAGTAAATATTGGGTTGCCTCCCAAGAAGCGCTATTCTTTATTTACGAGTCTTGTAGCTAGACTCGAAGTCACACGTTCTTACGTGACTTCTCCTTCATCGTTCATTTCACCGTCTACTTTAACAAGAGCGGGATGATTACCTTTAAAATTCTTGCTCCTCCAATGGTCGAATTTCATCTTCCTTTCCAGGTGAAGTTTTATCCTTTCTTCCCATTCCAAGACTAACCTATTTACAGTCATAGTGGGGGCTATAGGCTCTATGTCGTTCTTAACTCCTTTTTCGATCTTACAAAGGGACTCAGGTACCTTATGGAAACTTATCTTACTTTTTACAGATCTGAGAGTTATGATGCCTTTATCAAACTTAATTACGGCCTTGGCCGTTGTTAGGAATGGTGTTCCTAAGATGAAAGGCCTCTTTTCATCTTCCTTTATGTCAAAAATTACAAAGTCCACGGGGTAAACATGCTCGGCAACCTCAACAAATACGTCCTCAGCTATTCCTAAAGGGTAGATATACGAGTGGCTAGCTAGTGAGAGTCTAATGTCCGTCTCATCAGGCCTTTCGTCGGTTAGTTTCATATAAGTGGAGTAGGGCATGACGTTTACATTGGATCCTTGATCAACTAGGGTGTTCACGTGTCTAAGGTCTCCTATGTTGCAAGGTATTTCAAGTTTCCTCCAATGTCCTCCTTCTTTGTTATCTTTTTCTTGAGGATCGCTTCATAAACAGGCCCCCTAGGTGACAAATTATAGGTCTTCCCTTTTGTTTTTCCTAATCGGACTCCTGACAGGGAGTCATTGAACCTATTATTATCAACTAGTCTCTCGATTAGTTTTTCATTGATCATATGCTTTAGATAATATTCTACAGGCTGAGAACTGGGTGCTTCCACTACTTCTTCTTTTTTAGGTTTTTTGATTGGCTCGTTTTTGGTCCTATTTTCAGCTCCATTCTTTGTCTCGGCCTCCTTTACTGACACCTCCGTAATTAGTCCGTCAGTTTTTTCACTATCGTTGTCGGTTGCTACGTCGTATTTGTCACTCTTTTCTTCCTTTTTTCTGACGAGAGAGATGGAATTTACGCTTTTGGTGACGGGTGATTTGGCCTCTTCTCTAATTATCACTTTTTCAGGGGCCCTGCTGGTTGTGAGTTCCTTAAGGAGCCCGAATATTTCAGTCATTCTATCATTGATCTCCTCGCGTTGCTTGAAAATGGCATTTTCAAATCTCCCTATTCATTCAGTGTGTGCTGCCATGTAGTCCCGTACTCGGGCCTCGAAAGTGGTTCCTAATGCTTGGGGTTGAGGGCTTGGACCGGTACGTTCACGAAAAGTGATAGGGTTTCGCTTTGGTGGTTCATTTTGGTCTTGCGGTCGTGGGTTCGAATAGACTGCTTCAACATAAGCTTGAGGGATGCGTGTTGAGCTTGGTTTGGGTATCGGTTGTGATCCCTTTAGTAAGAAGTTAATTTGGTCTTCGAGCTCAAGAAGTCTTTGATCAGGTGTTTTGGAGGTGTTTTAATGAGGTGTAGAAACAGCCTTGGCTGGTATGACGAATTCTTTTGCGTCATTCCAGCCCTCATAGTCGTAGAGGGCGAGGTTCTCAATGATTTCCCAGGATTTGTCGGCATTCTTATTGTAGAGTTTGCCGCCGGCGGCGCGGTCAATCTTGCATTTAAGATGAAAGGAGACATGATCATAAAAAAATTGGATTTGAAGATGCCATGATGAGGGACTTTTTGTAGTAAGTCCTTGAAACGAGTCCATGCTTCTGATAGAGATTCTCCATGATGTTATTGGAACATCAGGATATCATTGCGGAGTTTTACGGTCCTTCTCGGTGGAAAGAATTAAGCAAGGAAACGAGTAGTAAGATCCTTCCATGTGGTGATGGATCCTGCTGGAATACGTTCAAGCCAATTGCTAGCTTGATCGCGAAGGGAAAATTGAAATAAACGCAGGCGAGTTCTTTCTCTGTTTTCACCGTCAAGGTCAAGTGAGTCCACAAGTTTTAAGAAATCCTTAAGGTGTTGGTTTGGATCCTCAGACCGAAGTTCGTGGAATGAGCATCCGTTTTGCACCAACCGGATGGTGTCGGATCGAAGAGGTACCATGTTGTTCCCTACGAGGAGCTTGATGGTATTCCTGTAGCCCTCGTGGCTAGGTTTGGAGTAATCTCCAAGGGTACAGATAGGATTCTCGTCTCCCATGGTGGTTGATGAGAATGGATTACGAAACAATTAATACAAAGAAAAGATAAACTACAAGAAAGCTAATTTGCGGAAATTAAAGTCTCACTTGAAAGGATTCAAGCAAGTAGAACTAAGTTAAAATATGATCGAAACCTAACTATTCCCCGGCAGTGGCGCCAAAACTTGATGCGGTCGTCGTAGGACTTCAACAAGAAGTTTTACAACTCCCTAGGCAGAGTACCAAATCGCTGTAGTAGTATTATAGGTAAGACTCGGGGGTTGTTATCGTTCTCTAGGGGAATAGGTTGGGAAGGCTTGATGTTGGGATTAAAAGACTTCTTAGTGGTGTTGAAGTTACTGTTGCTGTTTATGATTTCTACTGCTGGAGAAGACTAAAGAAAATATTCTAAGTGATTAATACTGCTAGTGCAAAAGTTAAGACTGCTAGTGG
>BQNB010139555.1:0-17540 GCA_026074375.1 Tanacetum coccineum
AGTTGCTGAGAAGTCTACCATCAGCTTGAAATAATATTGCTTTCATCATGAGAAACAAATCTGATCTAGACACATTGAGCATGGATGATTTGTATAATAATCTGATGGTGTATGAATCTGATATTAAAGACCAATCAAGGTAAAACTCTCAAAATATGGCTTTTGTATCTTCAGAAAACACTAGCAGTACTAATGAAGCAGTTAATACTGCTCATGAAGTTTCTATTGCTAGTTCACAAAGACAAGCTTCTTCCTCAACTTATGCTGATGATGACATGTTTTCCTTCTTTGATAATCAATCTAATAGTCCACAATTGGACAATGAAGATCTGGAGCAGATTGATACTGATGATCTTGAAGAGATGGATCTTAAATGGCAGGTAGCCATGCTTACCATGAGGGTGAAAAGATTCTTAAAGAATACAGGAAGGAATCTAAATTTCAATGGAAAAGAAACTGTTGGCTTTGGTAAGACAAAAGTTGAATGTTACAACTGCTACAGGAGAGGTGATGTTAGATTTAATACACTATAAAAATAATATTCCACAAGAGCAATTAAGAAAATTCCCTAAGGAAAATTCACTCTCAAAAATATATATAATATAATATATAATACGTATATTTAACCGGGTAAATATGATCACCCGGGTCGTTTCCCCAACGACTAGTGAAATTGAAACCTCGTTTAAGCTTGGATTCTGATTTGAATGAAGCAAAGATATTTTTGATAATCTATATCTATTAAATAAAAAGCAACAATTAAAATTGAACAATTAAAGGCAATTAAACAATTAAACAAATACGAGAAACAAATAAAACACGACGATTAAGCAAATAGACTAAAATTAAACCCTAAGATTGCAAACTAATTTTCTACACCTAAATTAGGATAAAAGAAAATTTTAAGAAAAATAAAAATATTTTTTAGATTATTTTTGAATTTTTTATCAATTAAAAACTATTTAATTCTAATTAAATCCTAAAAATAAAAAAAATAGAAAATAATTGAAATTATATTTTTCCTAAGTAAAATAAGTAAAAAGAAAATTTTAGAAAAAGGAATTACTATTTTTGGCTTTTTAGATTAAAAGATATGATTTTTCTAAAATTTAAACTAATTAAAAACTATAAAAATAATAAAACTATTAAAAATAAAATCCTAAAAAAAGTGTGGTAAAAAGATTAAACTGAATGTAAACCTAAAGCAATTTTTTTAAAAACTAAAAACTATTTTTTTGTATTTTTCTGAAACTTTTTTCTATTTTTTATGTATTTTCAAAATTAAGAACTTAAGAAAAATGATTAAAATTAAAATACTTAATGGAAAAATACGAAAATTCATGTAAAATCTATAACCTAACAAGGATCAAAGGAAAAATAAGTAATCTTGCCTAGCTTATCAAATAAGCTAAGAAGATAGCTTATTAGGCTACGGCTTATATAACAAGAAAGAAAATAAAATGAGTATAAGTATTAAATGTGGGGAAGAGATACTGGATGAGCTATTAAAGCAAATGGTTAACACATTGGGTCTATAAGAGGGAGGTCGTGGGTTCGAGGGTGGTTTTTACCCTTTTGCCCTTTTTTATATTTTTTATTGACTTTAGGGAAAACCTAAATACTCTAGGAATTATTAGAGGACAAAAAAAATAACTACTTTTAATAAGAGGAAACGCTAAAACCTGAAACTTAATAATAAGCTCAAAAAGAGCTTATGAAGCTCCTGTCCTCAGTGAGTAGGGGTTTCCCTAAGGTTTCACTAAATCAGCTCTAAAAAGCTCAAATTAAGCTCAAAATGAAAAAGGGAAGGTGTTCTAGATAGCTTATGAGTTGCTTAACCTAAAAATGAGAAGAAATCTAAGCTAGAAACACTGAAAGTCACTTAAATTTGATGATGAAAGTAGCTAACTCAGGAAATGACTCAAAAAGCTAAAAATTAAGTAAGGCTAAAATGCTTAAAAGGCCAAAATTGAAAATGAGCTTATGAAGACTTATAAATCAACTATCAAGCTACTTATTTAAACCATAAAATCTAACACTATAAGCCAGAGTTTAAATCTTAAAATTTAAACTATTTTAACTACTGTTTTTGGTATTTTTGGCTAATCACTGATTTTTTAAGCTAAATGTACCTAAGAAAACAAGCTAGTAAATGAAATCTAAGACCTAATCTATCTTAAGCTATGCCTAAGCTTTAAGCTATGTGAAAATAAGACCTTAAATCCTACAATTATGAACTAATATTAGCTCATAAATTCAGCAGTACTAACTGATGTTAGTACTGCTGATGAAAATTGCAAATAGTGTAAAACTCAAATGCAAGAATCTTAGAAGGAAATCCTGCACATTACACACTCTATTGAGTGTGCTTGAGTAAACCACAAACTCAAATTAAACTTAAAAGGCTTAACTCTAATATTAGCAATCAAAACAAAGGGAGAAATTTGCAGACACATACAAATTAAGCCCTAACTTTTAAGATTTTGAACTCTAACTTTTGAAAATGCTTTTCCTAATGATTATAAGTGAAAATGAAACTCATTCAAGTAAAATGGATAGTTAACTTTGACTTTTGGTGGTCAAACATGCTTAAACCAAACACTCCTTTAACTTTAAGACAGATTCAAAGTGAGCTTTCAAAATAAAATCTACTAATCTAAACTATGATCCCAGACATTATTTAGCTTAAATCCAACTTAACAAACATGATTAATCAACTAAATAAACAATAATCAAAGATCTACTCTATTTTCTACTTTTTTGGATTTTTATAGCTTTTTAAGACAAAAATGAAGGCAACTAAGATTTATAACTAATAAACTAAAAACAGATGTAAATTAATAACTAAAAAGCACAATGAGATAAGCAAAAAGCATAATTAAGCAGACAGTATAAACAAATAAGCAGATCTTAAACTAATAAGCACTTTAACTACTATATAAGCTAGAATTTAAAGACATAAGAATTTAAAAGGAAACTTACTTTAAGCTTCAGCTAAACAGAAGCTAATACTAGAATAATCAGCTACAAGCTCTAGCTTATTCATGTGAATAAGCTAGTTTAAGTCCTTAGGAGCTCATCCATTTTAAGTCCCCCTTCCAAAAGCTGTCTTCCACAAATTAAGGTAATTTAAGCTGGTAATTTGATTCAAGTATGATTAAGGTTGAGTTAAGCTCAAATCATAAGCTTAAAGACTTATGAGAGCTGTTGAGCTTATAGGAGCTTATTAGTAACAATAGCTTAATAATTGAGAGCTTAAAAGTGAGATTTAAAGAGCTTTAAACTGTATTTCATTTATAAAAGAAACTGATTATATTACTTAAAAAGGAGATTTACAAAACATTTAAGGAAAATTACATTAAAAATAATACAAAATTAAGCTAAACTAAAAGCTACTAAAAACTAGATGATTGTGTGTGTGAGGTGAGAGCCTATTTATAGGCTCTTGAGGAAGCTTCTAGGCTTGCCTTGGATCCCAAGCCTTAATCAATCATCACCATTGGATTCTTTAATCATTGGAGAGTAAATGAGAGCCGTTTGATCATTTGCGTGTGATAGAGAATTGCCAGCATGCCATTCTTTGATGTGACATGTTGTGCTTCTTTTGTGAGTAGATTAGCACAAAAACCCACCACTAAGTGTGCTTTCACCATTGCTGACGTGTGACTTGAGTGTGAGTGAGCTAAAGTAATCCATTGATATGACTGAAATGACCCTCTTATCTTACTAACGAGCTCTTGAATTGACTAATAGACCCTTCAATTTGCGTTTGCCCTATGTTTTAACGTGACGATGAATAGTAAATTGTGCTTGGCGCCCTTTTTATAACTGAATTGGGTAAATTCAGTTTTAACTTTGGCCAATTGTCACTTCTAGCCCCTCTCTTTCTTTTCTCCCTTTCTAGATATAAACGGAAGTTTTTATGATTGCAGAAATCGGCCTTGTGGTTTATAAAAAAGGAAAGTGACTAGGTTTTGGCTTATGGTTATAGGGCTTGGATCTGGTATAGAAGTTTAGGTTTTCAAGGTCGCGAGTGTAAGGTTTCTTGGGCCCAATAAAGGGAGAAGGGATATTTTTGGACCTTTGGTAAAACTTGGAGGTCTAAAGTGAAACTCTTTATCCTTGTCTTTTTGTTTACTTTTGTTTACCCAATGTTTGAAACCATTTTTGTACTTGATTTGACTGAGGCTTGACTTTCTAGCTCGGCTTTTTGATTCTTGCTTCTTTTTGTTCTCTTTGAATCTCGTGTCCGTGCTTTGCCTGTTTTTGACTATTTCTTGAGATTCTGATATATCCGTACCTGCACACACAAAACACAGATACAAGCATATCTTTGCCATTTTTGGTCTGTTTTGGGTTTATTTGGGCTATTTTAAGCATAAATGGATATGTGTATTCTACACTTATCAAAGTCTGACCAACTACCTTTTTTTAAAGGTTTTAAAAAAATAAAAAATCTACGTATTATTTTTTACCTGTGTAGTCGGTTGCCTGTATGGCCACATAAGCAAACGTATGATAATAAAACAAATTTTGAAAGTTGGATGGTATTGTGATACTTTTTTAGGTTCGTATCTGATAATGAAACAAATGGGAAAGTGTGTTGCTATTACATGCCATTAACCCTTATATATATCGTGAAACGCTAATTTTTTTGACACACTATATTTCATGATATATTTCGAGTGATACAGTAAGTTTTTTGACACACATAGTTTCATTATACAAATTAAGATGCAAGCTAAATTTTTTTAACACACTAGATTAGTAGATTTCATGATATATTGTGACCCACTAGTTTTTTTGACATACTTCTTTCATTATGACATGTTCACTTGATTTCATGGTACAATTTAAGTGACACACTATATTTCTTTATATAAAGTTGTGTATTAATTTTTTTGACACACATTTTTTGTCATAAGTTGTGTATTAAGTTTCTTGACTCACACTTTTCCATAGTACAAAACTGAAAATTAAAGTGTCATAACATGCATGGAGTAGAAAAAATTGAAACGTTGAATGTAGTAGGAAAAAAACGTGCATGGTACATTGAATGCATTGAATTGTAAATATTCCATGAGGACTAGAAAAAGAAGGATATAAACACATTTGTTTATGTCGATATAGACTTTTCTAAACCTACGCGTGGATTATAGAAATTTGACTAGACTTTATGTAAGAAGAATTCTATAGACCGGTTATCTACTAATCGCATATTTTAATTTTTGTTTGAAGAACGACTTCAACTACTACTAGTACATTAATTAATAGATTCCCTATTTTGAATAGTATAATGCTTAAAGGAAATTATACATAAATTGTCTGAATTCTTGCTCTTCAAAATTCATATACTATGCAACTCCAAATTCTGTAACTATGTTCTTGTTATAACAGATTTTTTTTAAAATCTCAATTATTTAATACTTAATTACTAATTATATACGAACTAGTTTAAGCCACGTATATGTACATTGGTTAAAAATATAAAACATCACTAGCTTATGTCTCTAAAGGTATGTTTGGTAAAGAGAAATAGAGGAAGAGAAGTGAACTTGATTTCATTTTCATTGTTTGGTTGGTAAAGAAGAAAACAAAGTGGAGATTTGAATTCCTTTAAAAGTTAGGTCCTTTGTAATTTTCATTTCTTCATTTTCATCATAATTGGTGTGGAAATCATTTTACACTTGTGAGAATTCATTTGAGCCACAAAACAAAAGAGATTTATTTACGTTTTATTTATTTATTATTTATTGTTATTATAAATATTAAAATAATAATAATAAATTATTATTATTATTATTATTATTATTATTATTTATTATACATTTATATTAAAGGTCAGGATTGTTGTTCCAAGGCTGTTAAGAGCAAATGGTGTAGTGACACAAATTTACCTCTTCATTTGGGCCTCATCGCTGCCACCTCAGCGTCACCTCATTTCAACACAACACACAAAAATACCCCTTCACTCATGACATTTCTCTCTCCTCTTCATTTGGGCCCCACCCACTCACAATTTTATTTTATTTTCCATTTTCCACACAAATTAAAATTCATTTCATTAAAATAAAATTACAAATACGGAAATAGAAAATATAATACGAAAATAGAAAATACAATACGGAAATAGAAAATACAATACGGAAATAGAAATTCATGGTTGATGTAGTGCCCAGACATGCTCAATGAGACTCCGTTGAAGCCTTGAATGTGTTTGTTAACTCGAAGCTCTTTAGCTTTCCTCTGACGGATATCACATCGCGCGAGACCCATGTCCTTAATAAATTTCGCTGTGGACAGGATTAAATTTCACCCGCTTCGGATATCGCATACCTTTGATTTTTCAAAATCATGTTATGCAATATAATGCACGTGTACATGATTCTTCGTAGCTTGTTCACAGTCCAAGCACGCGCAGGTTGAGCAATAATACGCCATCGTCCTTGTAGGACACCAAATGCCCTTTCAACATCTTTCCGAGCACTTTCCTGACGCCGTTTAAACACAACGTTTTTTTCATCGCGTGCAACAGTGAATGATTTGACAAACGTTGACCATTGAGGGTAAATACCATCCGTAAGGTAGTACCCTTTATCAAATGGTTGCCCGTTTACAACATATGGTGCCACTGGTTCGTTGTCAGCCAAAAGGTCGTCGAACAATGGGTGTGGACCAAAATACATTGAACGATTTCCAAAAATACCTTGAACGATTTCCAAAAATAGTTCTCGGTTCATGCGATGTCGTCTTCTAAAATACTCCGCCGGATATTTTGGGTGTGGACCAAAATAATCCGCCATTAAACGTTCTTTAGCAACATCACATTCACGATTGATGTATCTACGCATTCGAACAACTTCAGCTTCATCTTGATCTTCGTTGTTAATCTCCATTATCATTTCGTACTCAGCTATGTCGTCGAGATCGGACGAATCAGAAAAGCTTGAGTCGCTCATTTTATAAAATGTTATATTGAATGTAAAATTTGTGTGTTTTAAAATGAAAAAATATTGGGATAATATAAGTAAAAAGATTAATTTAATAATTTTTTTTAAACCGTTATGCAACGGATAGATTTTGGGAGTGGGTCCTATTTTCAAACGGCAATTGTGATTCGTTTTGTGGTGAAATGGTCGGCGAAGAGGGGGGGCGTTGTGGCGACGAACCCCGACGAGGCACGGCGAAGTGCCACCTCAGCCGTGGCGAAGGCCCCTCGCCACTACATCCTTTGCTCTAATAAATGCATTTGCCATTAAATGTTTCCTTGGATGTTTTGACCCGACCTGGTAAAAGCGATTAATACTTCATAAGCTACGTGTCTTCCTCTCTTCTATCCACTTTCATTCACATCATTGTAAATACATCATAATCTACGTGTCTTCCTCTCTTTTATCCACCGCCCTATTATCTCCTTTCTTACCTCTTTCATTCACACCATTGATTTACCAAGATCCAAGTTGTGAGAAGGAGTATGGGAACTCCGATTATGATAACCAAGTTGATCCTATTTTGTTTTACTCTCTTGATATACATAATCGATCTTCAGCGGTTACAGTGTTTATTGGTCGAAATAATAACATGCAGTTTGTGGGTTTTGAAGTTGGTCGGTTGCTGACATTGGTGAGATTTGGTGGGTCGTTTGTTTTGTGAGTGTTCTTATTTGTTGGGGACTTACAAAGTGCTTATCTCTAAGGGCAAGGTATATTAAAAATATTAAAATTTTATATTAGATTTGTTATAATTTAAGGGTTAGCTTTGATCTGTTAATGAATTTTTAATTGGGGTTAATTCTGGTTTTTTTCAGAATTTGGTTAAATCGAAATCTGGGTATTGAAATTGGTATTTAATTAAGTTGGATTTTCATGGGTTTGTGTCTAATTTTGTAGGTTTTGGAATTTAGGGTTTTCGGTGTGGTGAATTGTTAGTTATGGTTTGTGTCTAATTTTATCTGTTTCTAAAATTAAGGGTTTCACACAATACAACCTCAACCCATAGCCCACAACTCGTCGTTTCGATGCCGCCGTGGACTTAGTGAACGTTATATGGGCCGCGGAGCCGTTATGTCATGCGGGTGGGTAGTGTGGAGTATATCTTGGGTCATTTATATGAGAGTATCGAGTCCGGAATTGTTTGTGACGTTGTTATCTTGATCAGATAGACGTGCGTAGTAGAGTATTCTTGTATCTACCATGAGCTCTCACGAGCGAGTTGATTCTATCTTTAATAGAGATTATGGCCTATGGAGCAAGTATCAATCTATAAGCTAAGAGGATTTTGATAACGAAAAGGTATATTGAAAATATTTAATATGGGTATGTGTTTTATTAGACCCGTATCTTGGCGGGGCAGCACGCCGTCGTGCTTGTTGCTATGGTGGGTCGCATACCCTTTTATCTCGTCCTGAGATCTCAAATTTGTGCCCAACATTTTCTCTGAGGCGCTCTGCGTACGCTTATGATGCGCTTTGCTGATGCTTGCTTATGTTTGGGTTGCACAAATTCCCGCCTTTTAATATAAAGGTATAATTTGCTTCAGGTTGTGCTAAGATTTAGAGCTTGCAATTGTTGTTGATCTTTCCAATATTTTGGTTCGGCTCATTTTTAATTGCTTTTTAGCTGTTTATGTAATAAGAAGAGTTATAAGGCGCTTTTAGAACTCCAAATGTTCAAGGGTCCCCCACATTCAACGTTGCGCAAAGTGGAAGGATGGCGAAGAGCGAGAATCGCTCGCCTCAGCAACCTTCACAGGCGGGGCGGTGGATAGAAGAGACGAAGACACATAGCTTATGATGTATTAAACGCTTTTACCGAGTCGGGTATAAGATGATAATGATAAAGGCTCGAAGAGGCTGTGATGATAATATTTGAATGTCTATAATCAGGTTCGATTATACCTTTATATTAAAGGTTAGGATTGTTGTTCCAAGGCTGTTAATAAATGAATTTACCATTAAATGTTGCCTCGGATGTTTTGGATTACGTGCATCTTGGCGGGGCAAACTTGCAAAGTTTGTAGCCATGTCGGCCGTATCCTCATATCTGACATATCTGATTCCTTACTTATCTAAGCCTCAAAACAATAAAATAATTACTTTTTCGCATTCTCATTGAGCGAAAATGTGTAGTCATAAATAAGATGTGAGGTAGATCTTGAGGGTATATACTTACAACTCGAAAAGTTAGAATAAACATGAAGGTCTTCATATGTTTGCGTCGAAAGGTAACCATAATTTTTTTTTTGCTTTTTTCAATACCTTGGGAATGAGGTGGTATAGTTATTTGTTTCTTGAAAAATAAGATATTTTTACGTATTTAAGTAGTTCAGACTATCTAAACTAATAACTTTTGGTTTCTTAAATGAGTGCAGCTGCCAGTGCACGTTTGGCTTGGGAGCGGCTATTTTCATTTTAGACCCCCTATTGAAATTGAGCCTTAGCATATTAATGCACCCATTTGCTGAGAGAACATCCGCAGTTGTAACTAACAGGTTAGAGAATAATTGTTTTTGTTAATTCAGAATTTTGTGTGTTTGATCATATCTGTCATTGGAATTTGTCTAATAACATGTCTTTGTTTGTAGAAAATGTCACAATGAGGTCAACAAGGTTGGAAAAATGTTGGAGATTCACAGGGCACTAGCATCTGAATTATAAATGCTGATGAGGTGAATATTTTTTTTGCATATATGTTTCTTTTAGCTCATGTCTGTTGTATGCAGACGGCTGTTATCTTTTTTCAAAACAAACTACGAAATTCTAAAACATTTATCATATACAACAAAAGTTTAACTTCATGAACTTTACAGTTTTTATCTATATTTAACACAATCACAGATTACACAACGACCTGGCCGTCTCGAGAATTACAATAAAAGGAGGAATGGATGCCAAGAGATGTTGCGAAGTAGAAACACTGTGATTCATGTTGACTTGATCGGGCTATGCTGGCAACATCCACTGTTCAGGTGTCCCGATTTTTGGAATGGCCACGAAGATGTAAGCTACATTCTTTAAACCTTGACCCTTTTTTACTTTTGTTATTTTAAATTTAAGTTATCAATATGGTTAGCGTAGAATTAGATTACGAAATGAGGTATTTGGAATTGCATATCTAGGTATGCTCATTGCATAGTTTAAAAAGCCTGGACAAGTATATAAAATGGATGTAATGCCTAAAAGACCCTACACATGTTTTTTTGAATGGTTTTGGTAAAAAATAGGAAATGGGATCATACCATTTTGGCTAAGAAATTAGTGATCTTATAAAGATATACCAAACGCCTTCTCATGATTAATAGTAGTAGATACTGTTTTGGTGCTTTCAAAATGTACAGCAATATGAAATTACCATAGAATTAACAAAAAGCCAAACAATCAGGCTATAAGATGTGTCTGACATTCCCTTAATATGTGCTGTTAAGAAGGGTTCTTATACTGTGAAATTACATTAGCATCACGAACCTTGGTTAGGGTGTATTTGGCATATTATTGTGATAATTGTTTAAGTTAAATTTGCAGATCTCTTTTACATTTGAGTCCTTATTTAACCAAAATTTTCAATAGGTGTGTTTGGATTACGTATAAGAATTGTTTTATCTAATGATTGAGTTGCAATGCACCCAAACAACAAATAAGCAGTTTCTGGGGTAGGGTGTTTGGGATTGCTTATCAAGACGGTCTCGTCTTACTTTTTGGTAGTTAAATAACTTTTTGCTTATTTAATAAAGTTTATTCAGAAAAGTAATAAGGAATTTAAAAAAGTTGTTTTATCTTTGTATTGTTTCGGAGTTGCTTATTTGATAGAAGGATGCATGACGCTGACAAAATAGGGGCGTTGACTGCAAGGTATGGTAATTTCTTCCGTCTTTACAGTAATTAAATGAAGTTTGTAAGGCACACATTAAGAGCAATGTGGTTTAGAGAACTACCTCGGTTTCCTCAAGGTGTTAAAAGAAGTTTAGTAATTGTGGTTTTTTTCAATGTAATTTGTATGATAATTTGATTATTGTTATTGTTATTATGCAGGAAACATTAAATAAAGATTTGTAAATACTGGCCAAGGTAGCTTTAGAGCTATTAAAATGGAGAATATTCCCAGACATTCATCTACAAAAGGCAACATCAATTCTTTTATCTTCATCAACTGATCCGAACTGGCGAACGCGATCCACTACTTTGACTTTTCTTCGCAGCTTTATGTACATGTATGTGTGGTTGTATGTTAAAAACAACAATTTTGTGATCCATGTGTACATTTGAAATATTTTTAATATTGTTGTTTTGGCAGGCACACTTTCATCCTCTCAAACGATGAGAAATAGAAAATCTGGAAACCGATTGACAAGCTACTTACAGATAACCAAGTAGAGGCAGGTTTTATTCTCTTCTTACTTTTTTCACTGCATATATAAACGACCAAACTGTATGTTTACATTAAAGGTGAGGTGGCTGGTCATGTCAGAAAATCAGAAATATGATTTTATGGAATAAATAGGACTGCATTGAAGTTTTTGATTTTTTATTAGGGGTGTTTGGATGTGAAAGCCAAACACTACAGACCCGTATGCAGACCTTTAGGGATAAAAACTAACTCAAATCCACCTATTATATTATTGTTCATGGCAGTGAATTAAACGTTTTCAGTCCGCTTCAGAGCAGATGCCAAGTTAAAAAAGCAAAAAAGTAATATATATTAACAGTCTATAGCGTGTATGTTTTGCACACAACATAACTCTAAAATCACATTATTAGTAATGGTACTTGCCCATGGGATGGTTGTTGCAGCTGCTGCAACTGAAACAACAACGACCTGCAAATGCAACTGATGAGCTTGCTAAGATGGCGACGATGTCCAAAGATGACTGGTGATGATGGTTCAATATTTGCAGGGAAAAAGGTTGGAAGGACCATAGAGCTCAGAAACCAGATGAGGTGATTGAGCACTAACAACAAAACATATTGCTCCTGATATTGATTTTCCAACAGTTCTGTATGTTTGGCGTGTTCTTTTAGCTTTTCTTAACATAGAAACATAACATAGCCCTGAATTGTTGTTAGTAGTTGTCAAGATAAGGGATGAAGCGACTATCAGTCTGGAATCAGCTGAAGTATGTTACCAATTTCTTTCCTATGACCAGGTATGCACTATTATAAGTACAATAAGTTTTGCATTTGTAGACGATTTTTGTAGACATCTTATCAAGAACGTATTAAAATTCTTGAGAGGTATTTTAGTTTTTTGGTGAAACAAGTTATTGTGTTAGTTTACTTTATTTTTCTACTTTCTGCTAATAGATAAGTACATTTAAGCCTTTTGTTTTTTGTTTTTATAAAAAGGCATTTGTGACATAAATATGTGTATTTTTGAATAAACTCATGAAGTTTCATTATTCTAAATCATAATCAAAATGGCATTGAGCAAATATTCATTTATGAGCAATCCCAAACACCCCTATCAGTTTTTAGTGTGTTTATGGCTACCGTTAGATGGAACATAGATTAATATTTGATGTTTAGGCTCAGAGTATCAACAACGATTCTTTACTGTGTAGCTCATTTGATTTATGGTGTTTAACCGATTCATTTAATAAGCACACCGTTATTAGTGAATATTAATATTTCGATTCTCAATTTGGCATGAAGGTTGCTGAGTTCAATGTTGAAGCAGCCAAACAAGGAATTGTTTACATCGATGAAGTTGATAAGATAACCAAAAAGGTTTGTTGATTTTATGCTCAAGACCTTTTCTTGATTACTATATTTTGGTTACATTCTGTCAACTATAAGTTCCTGACTCCAAGTTATAAATAAAGTTTCAGTTTACTTATTTGCAGGCCTAAAGGGTGATATTAGCACAGATGTTTAAGCCTTACTTAAGATGTTGGAAGGAACTGTAAGGAATCCCACATTTATACCCCCTTCAAAACATCATTCTTCTTATTCATTTTTTTACTTTTGATAAGTCAATAGGGTGACTCTATAACATATCATTTTCATTTTTCTATGAAAAGAAATCTTTAGCTTACATGTAGGTTGTCATGTTATAATATGCATTGCTTTGTAATATGTCTTTTTTGTATGTTTCTGTTTTAGACAAATTTGTGACATCTAGCTACCAACTTGGTTTTTTTAGTATGGGCTATAATACTATATGTGTCAATTGGACACGCTCACTCCATTGTTTCTTCACATTCTTAAATACATCGCGGCGTTCCTTATAAAAAATTGAATGCTTATATATGCTGATTACATTTTGGATTGCAGGTTGCCCTGCTACTGCTGCCTGCAGCTTGCACCGCCAAACCGAAACATGCCCAAAAAAAGAGAAGAAAAAGAAAGCGCTTGCTCAGGTGATCAATGTGCAGGTCATAGTTGTGTCAAAGGAGCTTTTTATTGGATTTCACATTCATGTTGTAAAACTCAGATGTTGATATTATACATTTAAACACATGGTTGTATTGTTCTTGAACTTCCACAACATGGATTAAGTTTCAAAAGTATTGATCAGCTCAGTCCAATAACAAATCTCCTTTTTCGAGAAGACGCAGCGAAACGTAAAACCCCGCGCTTCGCAGCGAAGCGCGGTAAAAAACCACGTTGTTATTGTAATTTTCTTTATATATTAATATTTGTTATTATTGTATTATTTATTTTTATTATTAATATTAACTATTATTAATTTTACTAATTATTTAATATTATTACTAATATTTTATTATTATTATTAATTATTGTTATTATTTTTTTATAGTTAATTATTATTATTATTTATTATTTTTATTATTATTATTAGTATTATCTATTTTAATAATAATAATAATATTTCTTCTTATTATTATTTGTTTATTTATTTATTTTTCTATTTAAATCTTTTTTAAAAGGAAAAAAAAAAGATTTGCATGCTTATTTTTTTCAATTCTCTGAAGTTACCAAACATTGGAAATAAACTTTCTCACTGGATTTCATTTCTAAGAAATCCTATTCTTTGCTTCATTTCTAATCTCTGAAATTCTCTCTTCCAAACGTGCCCTTAAAGTAATAACAATGAAACATTGTACAAGTATATAAAGCACACTGTAGATAATGTACAACTATATATTGCACACAGAAGAATGTCCTAATCAAATAAATAAGTGTGTATAATAAATTCCCAATAAATATCATCGAACTTATATTTCTCTTAATGTGACCACATCATTTTTGTTAACGCCAGATAAAGAATATAAAAAAACTATCAAGGGCTAAGAGTAACAAAGGCGAAGCAACCAATCATTTCAGCTAATACAAAGATTGCCTCCTAAATTAAGCCACAAAAAACAAGACAATATAATTGAATATATCACTCGTGTCCTCATAGAATGCGAGTTGAAAGTGATATTATTTATAAACCACCATAAGGTCCAACAGGAAGCAGCAAAGATGGCGTAAGCGCGGTCCTTCTTTTCCTTTGAGGTGCGCCATGACTAAAACAAAAGATCCCACTCGCCACATGAGGAAAATGAAGGGAACATAGAACTTGATCAAACACAAACGAGATGCCAAACAACAGAAGTTGTGTCACAAGAGAAGAAAGTGTGGGCACTTGATTCCACAAAAACGTTGCAAACCGGGCACATAATCGAATCAATGTCTAGACCTTGGGAAGATAAGTTTAAACGATTGGGAGCCTATCTAAAAACATCTGCCACATGAAAATTTTGTAAGTGTAATCTTACACTACCGGGGTAGTTTCAGATAAAGGAAAGGAAGAGTAGCTCATGTCTATTTACATTTATCCGACATATACATAGTACGGAGTACTATTTAAAGCGGTAGCAAACGGTAGTTGTTAGTTTTCGATTTCTAATGGGTTTTGGTAATAAATGTGTGTTTAGGTATGTCAAAGGAGGAGTAATAAAGTTTTCCTCGAGTAGGCACACTTTGTTAATTTTTAGAAACTACAATAAAAATTGGTCTTTGAGAGACAAATTAAAAAAAGCCATGTATCTTAAAAAATTTACTCTACGATATTTTTTGTTAGGGGGCACATGCCCGTATGAAGGTAAGAGTTATTGTCTTGACATCATCATATTATAATCAAAACAAAAACATACCTGTTTAATAACTTTTAACTTGATTGACATCATCCTTGACTCCGCCCATGAATATGTGTGTAAGGTATGGGTATATATGAAGGTAAACGAATTTGAAATCTTTTATATAGTAAAGAAAAATGTCAAGTAGGGAATTCGTATTTCAAAAAAATCAAATCATACCTTATCAGGAAATATTATTTTTATTATTTTTATTTTTTTAAAAATAAGTTTTAATTAAAAGACCCCTAAAAACTTTCTTATTTTGGCAACATTTATAAAAAAATTGTTTTTGTATGGTTTTCATTAAAATTGTGCAAAAAACATATATGTTAAAAGTATAATAAAAAAACTATAAAAAAGCGGAGTAAATTCACAAATAATTTAGGGGTTAAAATGAAAATTGGAAAAAAGACCACCCTATTAATTTATCAAACAAAACTTCAAAAGCGACATCATCTCTTTAACCCTAATTGAATAAATTAGATCGGATTGTTTAATGGTTTGAGAATAACAAAGGTATGTAACATTGATTATCTTAAATTTAATCTTCTCATTGACTAAATCAGATTGGTTCGTTTATATATAACTTTGGAAGATCATATGCTGCAATCACATTTTTTTATTGGGATTTTGTGGGTTGATTGTTTTCGTTCGTTTTGTTTTGTTTAATTGATGAAACTAGATCCTAAATAATTGTTTATAAGCTTATGTCACATTAATATGGTATTTTTTTTTACCTTTTTACACTTCTGATTATTTTGATTGGGCTGATTAAACAGGTATGTTTTTGTTTTGATTATAATATGATGATGTCAATTAAGTTAAGAGTTATTAAATTGCTGATGACGTATAGCACGAATAGCAGGCTTATTGGGCTTAATTCGTACTATACACATTTGGGCCCAGGCCCAACACAACAAAACATACGAGCTGCCACTAAGCCCCTGACAAGCTGGCTGCGGCCCGGATCTTTCAAGACGCATGCAGACAAAATACTTCCGCAACACGTATGCGAAAGGTGATCTGTGTCCGCAACCACGATTACAAGCGGATCCTTGCCCGATAAGGGTCCCACTCTGGCCACTAACAATCATAAGTGAAATACTAGGAAAACCTAGTATTTGGCTCACCTATAAAAGGGGGTCTCTAACATTCTAAAAAGGTATGATTTTCTAGCTGAGATTTACACACACATGCTCTGACATTCTATGACATATATGATTTCTTACTCTTACGCCGGAGCTTAATCATAGGGTCCGTCCCCACGGTAAGGCTAACAGTTTGCCTTTGTTTGTGCAGGAAATCATCTTATTACTTGGTTTAGTACAAGATCTAATCCATCAATAATTTATTGGCCCGACCCAGTAAGCATCCTAAATCCATCTTATACCCCGTCACACTTTTTGTACTAATAAGTTGGCGCCATCCGCGGGACACCAAATACAACCACGTTTCCTAAAATACTCATCATGAGCACTAACAAGTAAACTCCCCTTAGCCAACCCACGTCCGCCATGCAGAATACGCTAGGAAAGGAGCAAATCTAGCAAGACACCTGCTTCCGATGCAGCACTGCGAGAGTACTGCGACAGAAACTACCATTTGCTTTTGCCAATCATAGCCAAAAAAGTACACCAAGAGAAGGTACAACAAGAAAAGCTCAAGGCAGTAAAAGCCCATCTTAATTTCAAGGAGGTTTCGCAGCACTCTTAGCCAGGAACACCAAGCAGAAGGAGGGACCTCAAAAAGAGGCTTGAATCTAGAGGTATCCGCAGCATGTCTGGAAGCCTCAAGCCAAGGCGCGGCCGACCCAATTCACCAAGGAAGAGAGTTCCAAAAATAAAAATGGTGTTTAAAAGGCAGGAAAAGGGTGTATTCCACAGGCTTGGAGACAAGGGGAAGAGTATGTCCGCACACTCGAATGACTCAAGGCGTCGAGCGTACCATAGCAGTCGCAGAGATACTAAGAGCTATTACCAGAGCTCCCGCTAAAGAGGAACAGAGCTTGCCTCTGAGAAACATCATAACAAAAGAGCATCCTCATACAAGACGAAAGCTCTGTTAGAAAGCAAAGGTAGCTCAGGAGGACACTGGAAGTCAAGGTTAAAAAAGCAAAGGTCAAGCATTGAGGATGACGATCTATCCCAGCCATGGGTATGCGAGGAAACTGATCCGTTTACTTCCCGCATTCGTTATTTTGATCTCCCAAAAAGGACCCGCATGCCAAGTCACGTCAAAACATATGATGGAAGCGAGGATCTAGAAGATAATCTCAAGATCTTTCAGGCAGCAACAAAAGTGGAACGTTGGGTAATACCAACATGGTGCTACATATTCAACTCCACACTTACCAAATCTGCCAGGGTATGGTTTGACGACCTCCCTCCTGAATCCGTAGATAGCTACGATGACTTAAAAGAGGCCTTCCAGGAAAATTTCCGTTAGCAGAAGAAGTGCATCAAAGA
>BQNB010139557.1:0-17540 GCA_026074375.1 Tanacetum coccineum
AAATGAAAGAATAGTTTCTAAGGCTTATTTTCCCCCTACACTTAAGTTGACCAGTTTCCCTAATGTTCTATAGAAGTACCCGTAAAAAAGAATAAAGGGAAAAGAAAACAAGTAAAAAAAACTAGTACTCCCTTAGTTTGCTCAATAATGGAGAAGAAACATGCGATAACTAGTTAAATTGTCCTCCAAGAATCGTCTAATGAAAACATCCTAAGATCTTCCAAGCTTCTTCTCATCAAATATAACCTGTAATAAAAGACAAAGACAGCTACACCAAGCATAAAGTGTGCGATATAATAATGTACAGTGTGAAATTAGGGTTGACTTTATGAAGCAGTAAAGATAGGATGAGAGAATTGTTAAACTAATGGTTTTGCAGATTTATATTTCTTAAGTGTTGTACAAGTTTTATTTTCAAAAATACTTAAAATTTTCGAGTTTTCCTGTAACTGGGCGTTTGACGTCGTCGGGAATATCCTGACCATGTCACAAGTGTCGTGGTGACGGAGTCGCGTGTAAATCATGACGCCGGCTCCACACTCTGTGAAAACTTATTTTTTCGTTTTTGATGAAAAATTTCCTGCACTCATTCTTATATGTTATTTTCCTGTACAAAATGCAGCATAAAAACCTGAGAAATAACAATTCAATCATATGACTCGAAACTGATGCGAATTAATCTAAACAATTTATTTCAAATGTTTAAATCTGGTTTTAGAAACCAGATAATTCCCCTACACTTATTTTGTTGCAAAATACCTTTGAGTGCAAATAAGACGAAGTTACAAACAAAGCATGATTACAAACTAATTCAAACATAATAAAACAAACAATAAAGAGTTAAAACACACAACCTAATATTTGGGAAAAGTAAATATTGGGTTGCCTCCCAAAAAGCGATTGTTTTTGTTCGAGTCACGAGCCTAACTCTGCCCTTATTTAACAGATAAAGGGAGGGTTCCCCTACACTTGAGTTCAAGTGTGGGTGATAGTAACGGTATACACCATTGTTGTGAGAAGGGGTCATATGCTAAAAAATTAGTTGTTGAATTATATGATCCAAATGATGTGTTTCTTTAATCCTAACCTTCTCTACCTTTTTTGGCCTAACGGGTGAATTAAGTCCTCTTCTTAGAAAAGAAACTTCCTTCTTGAGCTTAGGTATTGTACGTGGCATCCTATATATGTATGTGTCGAAGATCTTAGTGAATGAGACCAATCCTTTAGCGACGTCATATTTGAGCTTAGTGATTTTTCTGAAGGGTCTGCCCATCATGACTTCAGCCATGTTGCTCAGAATAAATTCCCCTATGTCTTCTAACACAACAAAATCTGTGATATAGGTAAAACTTCCTACAAACACGTAGACATCCCTAACAATTGCAACTAGGTTCCTTCCCGTCCCCACTAGTCCAGCTACCATTATTGTATTATAGGCTTTACGCGAGATAATATTCATTGGTAGAAAAGGGCCGAGATAGGCAGTAAACTTCCTAAAGCCTATCATACATTCAAATGCAAGGTCATCCCCATCAAAACTATTGATTATTCTTTCTCGGCATAGTGTTCCTGCGTTTTCATACTCACTTAACTCATTAAGAACTTCCTCATCATCCGAGTCATTATCTGAATGAGGAAAGGGAGAAACAAGGGGTTAGTGTGATCCACCGATTATATCGGAACCCCTTAAAGGTCATTCATATTAGTCTCATTGGGTTGGTTGGCAAAGTTATTAAGGAATCGTTCAATACTCTTTAAGCGAGAGTCAACAAAGGCCGAAATTCTTTGTAGCTCGTGGAGCTCTTGGATGGCTTGTGCGCGCAGCGCAATTGGTAAGAGAGGGCGGTTACTTGTTGGTGGTGGATTCACGTTCTCCATGATGAAGAATGGAATAGTCAATGGAAATTACGAACAGACACACAAAGAAAAGATAGACTACGAGAAAGCTAATATGCAGAAATTAAATCTTACTTGAAAGGATTCAAGCAAGTAGAACTAAGCTAAACTATGATCAAAACCTAACTATTCCCCAGGCGGCGGCGCCAAAAACTTGATGCGGCCGTCGTTAGACTTCTACACGAAGTTTTACAAACTCAGGGAATAGGTTGGGAAGGCTTTATCACGGTCTAACAGAATTCTAGGGGTTGAAAGAAGATTATTTTTGTGTTTTTATATTTTATGGAAAGCAAGTAAATCATATAATTGGAGAGGTGGGTTTGGTTTTAGCTATTAAACTAAATATAAATCTACGCTACTGGTGATAACAATATAAAAAAAGACGGTGTTTATTTAATCAATGTATTACTCATAATTGCTTCTCCTAGTGTTGTTGCCTTGTCCAAATTGTGATGTTTGTGTTATGATTTCTCTAAGTCATGAATGAATGACAAAGAACCGCCGTGTATCTACTTTGTATTCCATTAAGGCACAACCACAAAGTAAGGTAATAGTATTAAGACTATTATAGGCCTCCCAAGGGTTTTACTAAGTGCATGTGAAAATATATTAAGAGTTAGATCAACATATTAGAGGGCAAAGTTAGTTAAAGATGTTTACCGATGTATCATTCTATACAATACTGTTTTCCTGACATATCAATAGCGATGCAGACAAAAGCTGGTCTTTCTAAGACCTTATCATGCACATCCTTACAAGAAGCAACAACTTACTAAGATCTACATTTTGGTTTCATACAATTATAAATAAACACAATAGAGGTTTAGCAAGCCATGTTAAAGATTATAAGCAAGCAACATAGATGAATTAAATAGCAACTTAGACACTATTAATGATTAAATAAACTTACTTGATTAAAAAACTTGAGTTGGAAGAAGTAAACTGGATTTTTAGGCACCAAAATCGGTCCCTAACGCTGCTAAATGAAACTAGGGTGTCGTACCCTTTTTAATTCTAAAGTTACACACTCAAAACCCTAAATTTGGGTTTGTATATATATAGGAAAAACGTTGTGACGGCGTCGTGTTTTAGTCGTGACGCCGTCATGAAAGAGAATATTCTAGATATTGGGCTGGGTCGTGATCTCTGACGCCGTCTTGGAATCTGTGACGCCGTCGTGGGATGCGTTGTGACGGCGTCACGTAGAAACTGTGACGCCGTCTCTAGCTGCTGAGAACATAATCTTGAGAAATGTTAGTGTAGGTCCGTAGTCTTGTCCGTTTCTGCTCCAAATGAGCCCAAGTCACGTATAATTCTTCCAAATGCCTTCTAAATGCAAAATACCTGAAAAGGAATGATTAAGTACTTTTCTTGGCATAAAACTTTACGATTTAGGGGGTTAAACGACACCGAAAAAGTGTATAAAATGACACCTCATCAAAATGTCATGAGTCTAACTTAAGACTCATTAATAAACACAAGTGCTTGTCGGGAGACAACCCGTCCTTTATTTAATGAAATTTCCTTTTTGCATTAATTGGTTTACATGTTTCTTACTTTGTTTTTCAAAATCCAGAAGCTAGGAGGAAATTATCGAGACCGGCTCGACTCATAATCAGGTGGTAACTTTGTTGAATCTACAGCAGTTACGGCGTAACAACTTTAGTTTACGCCGTAACCATTATAGTTACAACGTAATCCAGTTCATGGTTACGCCATAACTCTTTAAAAACTTAAAATTTTTACCACTTGATTACGACGTAACCACCGGAGTTACGCCGTAACCTCCTTCTGAAATCATAAAAATTTAAGTTTTAAACATGTCTAAACCTTGTATACGTAAATGGACTTTGTGGGTATGTTCTCTGGAAGCCCTCACGAGACTAAACTCGTCCACTTAGGCCACCAAGTGGTTTAAAAGGCTTGTTGCATATGCTAAATGCAACTGTGATTCCTACAAAAGTGAGTTAGGTTTGTATTTCCTGTACACTTCATAATTCTTGTAGAACAATTTTATGCTTTGGTTTGTTTTTGTGATCACAGGGGATAAAGAGCTTGCGGGAAGACGAAGATAATCTAAAAGATTTCCGCCAAATTTCAAATCTCGAAGCAATGCTCAGGGAGTTTCTTGTCTTAATTCTACTCTTTCCTTTTTATTTCATTTCCTTAATGTACAATAGGGACATTGTACAAATCAAGTGGGGGGATGGGAGTAGAATTAATACTTGACGTATGTTTTGCCTTCGATTTTCTAGTTTTCTTTGAGAATTATGCCAATTTTAAAAATTTTGACAAATTTTTTTTAAATAACTAGAATTAATCTTTGCCGAATGCACATTACCCTTTATTATTACTTGGTGAGATTTAAGCCTAATATTCCGTTTCCATCATATTATTCAAAAATCCACCAAAATATTGAGTGTGCTGGTAGTATTGTAGACTTTAGAACTTGGCATGTACATCATTTCGAGACCTAATTGATTAGCAAGAATAGATAGTTCAAGAAGGCAACACTTAGGAAATCACCCAAATAGCCTATATGTGTGCGTTTATCGACTTGTTACATTGACTTGTCGACCACCCGTGATACCCCTAGATCACCCTTGTTAAACCAATCTATGTTTTACCCAATGTTATATGTATCGTTACACCATTTCGCCTTAACCTACCCTGTAATCTATAGTTATCTTTGTATTGAAATTTCTGGCTACTTAAGTCCATGGTTCGGGGGAATGGGAACGATAATTTTATGCATTCGTGGAAGACCAATCAGTTATGATCTACAAAGACCCCCCCTATATCATAACTTTCGACATTGTTCATCTCAAGTAGGGGGGGGGTGCGTATAATATCAAATGCTGCAGGGGCAATAATAAAAAGATATAAACTCCTATAGCATTTGCATGTTTAAAATGAATAAAAATGAAGAAAAGAGGGTACAACTAAAAGCCACCCATGTGCTAAAGAATATAAAGATGGTGCAAATTAAGTAATTATGAAGAATGGAGCTAGTAGCCCATTATTGGTGCAAAATAAAAATAAAAAAATGGAGCTAGTAGCCTATTATTGCACCAAGACATATCAGTAATGAAAAAAATGGAGCTAGTAGCCTATTATTACACCAAGTCATCCCAATATTCATGAAGAATGGAGCCAGTAGCCCATTATTGAAGATCAGATTTTCAGACTTAGACTCTTGGACCTATGGATGGACAGTGGCTAGTTATGACAACCTTTGATTGCTTTAGACTATTTGTTTTGTGTTTTTATATTAACAACCATTAAATTTGTATCCCATGTCTATCCTAACCTCTTTATGTCCCTTTAAAACCATGTTACCCTTGTTGCCTTTGAGAATTGTTTAGACCCTAATTCTAACTGGTGCAGATTTATGCACTTTCTAAGCTTATGATAGAATATTGAGCGATCACCCCAAAAATAAAACACTTAGACTAGTGGAGAGCTGAGTGACTTTTTATCCCCTTTTTGTGAGTGTTCGGCTTTGATGTTTTCTAGCATAAGAGTTTTATAAATTTATTTCTTGAAGTTATTCTCGAGAAATCTTTTTATGAAATGTTCAAACAGGTTCTACTTGAGGGCAAACATAAGTCAAGTGAGGGGGGGTATTATATAACATTAAATATTTAATACTTTTTGGTGGCAAAATACCCCCTATATTACCTGCAAATGTTTCACTAATACTCGAAAAAGAGACATTTTCTATCATTTTGTAGTTTTCATGTGAAATGCAAGAAAGTGACAAGAAACAAGGGAAAAATGACTCAAAGTGTAAATGTTTGAAGGATGTTACGACGCAACACCAAATATGGTTACGCAGTAACATATATTAAGCAAGTACGAAGATCAAGGACAACTTTACGACGTAACACCATATCTAGTTACGTCGAAACCATGTATTTGGAAGGAAATCTTGCCCAAGATAGAGTTACGGCGTAACACCTCTTATGGTTATGCCGTAACCATGAAGATCCACAAATATGGAAGGAAGATCACGTACTTATGGACATTATTTGAAGGTTACGGCGTAACACCATATCTGGTTACGCCATAACAACTGCTTAAATATGGAATGCCATGTAAAACGGTTACGATGTAACAAATTTATATGTTAAAGCCTAACAGTTCGATACCTATAAAAAAGAGGCCTCATCCGCTATTCCGTCTATCACTATCCTCCACTAACTGCCAATTGGAGAGGCGACAAAGTTTTCAACCTTCAAAGAATTCCACCTAGAGTCCAAGGGAGATCACATTTTACTTACTTTTTATATTTAATCGTTCAAATACGAATATTATAAGAATTATGAGCATTCAATCTATGATTACTTCTATTTCTTGTTGTGTTTCCGTGTTACCATGAACGGCTAAAGCATTTAAAGTGTTTGGCCTAAGTTATGTAATTACTGTTGTTATGATGTTAGTTTCCTATTAGATTATGGTTTCATTAAATATACCTTGACTATCGTGTAACCCTGGGATTTGGTAGTATAGGTGGTTTGGACCTGGCTTGCCTCATTATTAGATATCAAGTCAATAATGGTATCCAACTGTACTAGGGTGATCCTATGACTCCGACCCGCCTAGTGTATGAACTTCTAACCGGTTCACCGTACTTTATCAACTCAATATACTAAAAAGAACTTAAACCTCTTTACAAAGAGGGTTAAAATCTTGGAGGAGTGGTGAAATGGTAGAAGAAGTGGGTAGGGTGATGATAGGGAGCGCGCAGATGGGAGTGAGGGGGGGGGATGTGAAGGGTGCAGCGGTTAGCCGGGGGGTGTACCGGTGTATGGACGTATCCGGTACATTCCACCTTGCTAGAAGACACGATAGATAGATCGAGGGAGGTATCCGAGTTAGTACATAAGCAAGAAGTACGAGTAGACGATTGACCGAATATGCATGACTCACATAGAGCAATAACACTCTCAACTCTATGCACGCGACCCGTCATCCATACACAAGAAACACTCACTCATATAGAGCAAATCAGCGATCCCTGTGTACCTGGGGGGGGGAGATATAGAGAACAGAGTCACAGAAAACGTTTTTCATAACAATAGTAATGAAGTAACTAGGTTAGCACGTTTTCTCTCTTGATATCTCCAACCCTTTTAATTTTTAGTAATTTATTTTATTGTTATTTATTTTAAATCATTCAAAAACCATTTTCTAAAATGTGACATTTCAAATTAAAACTAATTACAACTTAGCTCTTGGGACGACCTCGGATTTACCATTTTATACTACCCACGATCGAGTTCTCTGCCCGTTAGTGCGTTGTCAGGAAGATCTAGTTTTATAAATTTAAAACTTGGTAAAAATATATTTTAAAATAAAATACGTATCAACATGCTTCATAGTAAATAGTATAATATAATCAGTATATTTATAATGGTGCTCGCGCATTGCGACGAGGCTATTTTTGGTTGCTTTTCAAAAATAATTGATGGTTGAATCATCGAGAATTGATAAATGAGAATATATTCAATTTGCTAAATTCTTTCCTAAACAAACGTTCAGATTCGTGACACATGACTAAAATATTTCAATATTGAGCTTGTTTTGTTTGTAATCCAAAGGCCTTTATGTCGACATTTGCATATTAGAGTTTATGGAGAGGGTGTTCTTTAAGCTTATGTTTAATAAGTAGTTTATGATTTATGATGAATACACTTATAAAAGATCATATCGAGTGTTTAGATTAGATTATGGTAAAAAGGAGAACAACAACTTATAGACTTACTTAAGCTTAAAAGTCTGAGCTTATAAGCTTATCCAGCCACTTTAATAACTTAAATTTGGTATTTTAGCTTATAAGCTCCGTAAAAAAAAGCTAAAACAAACACCCCTGTAGTGTTAAGATTTGAGCCATGTAACGGTGAAACTGATTAGCGATTTGAGTAAACCTGATTAGGCGAATTTGACCTGAAAGTTTTAATAATATAAATTATTTTAAATTTTTATATTAATAAATAAATGATTAAGTTATTTTAATTATTAATATATTATTATAGGAATGTATTTAGAATTTTCATTATATTTAAAAAAATATATTGAAAAATGACGCATGATAAAACTAAAATCACGAATTAATTAACTTAATGAAACTGTTTTCAATTGCAATATTGAGTACTGAGTAGCAATAGTCCTAGAGATATTGGTTGCCAGTGAGATTTGGGGAAACCATAGAGGAGGGGGGGTGAATACGTTTCCTTTAAAAAATTTAAGACCAAAGATTATATCACTTTCTGCCGGCGATCTCATAAATATATGTGGGCCGCCTAGTACATCAGGGGGCCGCCCTATTTAAAGGGACCGCCTCCAGAAGAGGTTTCCAGACTAGATCATTTGTATCAAATCACCAATCAAGTTTGACGCAATATGAGAAGTGTCGATAATGGATTTACAGTTATTAGCGCATATTCTACCAACATATCCACACTCATAATGTTTACTACAAAGAGCTACACAACCATGACTAACACCAACTACCCCAACAATTCACAGAAACATAACACATGCAAGTGTAAAATGAAAAGCGATAAATTAAAAACATAAGTAAAAGAAATAAAAGAAAATCAAACCGACACGATGATTTATAGTGGTTCGGTCATGAAGCTCCTCTTCGCCCTACTCCACTCCTCGAGTATCCGACTTGAGAGTTACTTCACTAATTAGCAAGCTCCCTTTCGGCAGAGAAAACCTTATACCAATGCTTACATTATTTTCCAACATTAAGCTAGATGTCGAGTCCTTCTTCGGGTACAACCAAAGCCGTTATGTTTTATGGTCCAACATAACAAACCTTGTGTTTTATGGCCTAAACACATAAACCTGCGTTTCTTTCATAATTTTCCGACACTAGCTAGATTTCCGAGTCTAATCATAGCTAGAACCATCACCACATCACCAAGTATTTTAAGGTCCCCTAAAATACTAAACAACCCACAAGGGAACCCATACCAAAAATTTACAACATTTGGATCTACACACTACTACAGATTAGAAGACTTGAACTCGACTCTATATGTAACAAATGTTACAAATGGACTAACTAGAACTACAATAACTTCGGATCTTGAAGAAGACCGAATTACTACTCTGCACTGAGTGAAAGTAAGGAAAGGATATGAGATTTGATCACATTTTAAACAAGATTAACAAATGTTGAAATGATCAAAGATATTAGAGAGATTTAGTGAGAACTAGAAAGAGAAAAAACTGAAAGAAAATCGTGCAAAAAGGTTATGAAAAATTTGGAGGTGGACCCACCTATTTATAGGAGCTAAAACAAGCTAGTCAGGGAAACGGGTCCCAGGATATATTAGGCCGCAGTATTAAGGGCCGCCGCCTATATTAAAAGGACCGCACCCATAGACGCTCCTATGTTTGCCTTTTGTGGTGACAAACTTTGTCTGGTGAACAGTGACACTTTTATTTTTTTTTTGGGGGGGGGGGGAATGGTTAGATTGTAAAACTAGAAATAATTACTACATAAAATATTTCTTATAAATTCAAAAATAATTTGTCAAAATTAATTTTTTGAGAAATGTTTTGTTACATTTAAAAAAATGAATTGTTCAGACAAAAACTTATTTCTTTGATCATCCAACAAGTTTAATGTTGTTTGTACATACTTATAGTATTTTACGTCGGAGTTGCGAACACATGTCGGTGTTAATGTAGACTTGAGACGTCGAGAGATGTATTGATGTAGACTTGAGATGTCGTGAGATGTAGATGCATGTATGCATTGATGATTTGTGATTACGAGTAACTAGCGCACTTTACGTTACATATTACAAGTCACATGTTTGTCATCACCAAAACATAAAGAGATCGTATAGATTAAATATCGTAATATTTGCACTAACAAGATTGATGAACACTCTCTTTGTCATATTCTTTTTACTCTATTGGTTTTCTTGGAGATTTGGTTAATGGGTAAAAATAGCTTAATGGGTGAAAACTTGAAAAAAAAATGCTGTCATAATAGCTCAAATGGGTCAAAACTAAAAAAATCATTTTTTTAACGCTAACCGATTTTGCTAGGAATTTGAAAGATTAAAAATGTTTGTAAGCTAAGGCTAGGGATTATGTTGGTGATATGGTTATTAAATTGCTACCCATTTTTCATTGTATTCGCATTTTGCCTATTGATGGTGATTTTACCAGACGCTCCTAATAGAGCAAAGAGCTTAAAGGTTATACTAGCAAAGGAAGACTTATATTCAGATAGAGATTTGGTTGTAGTGGCAAACAAGACTGAGGGGTATTCTGGAAGTGACCTTAAGGTTTAGTTGTCATACCGTTTTCTTATAATACATTTGAGTTAGGGGAAACGCCGTAATGAGATTATGTCAGGAGACTTTGTGACCTTCTTTAATGCTCCTGCTGCAATGACATCCCCATATGCAGTTCCTTCTGTTGGTCGGAGTGTGATAATAGCTTTTATGGCACGAATTATTTGTCATCACTATGGTACATAAAATAGTCATAACAAAATGGGTCAGTGAGGTGGGTTGCGTACATTATATTGTAATTCTTTTCTATACGATGAAATGGGTTATCCAAAGTTTGTAGAAAAAAGCAGAAATAAGAAGAAAAAACTAGCCAATGAGAAGTTTTTGTCTTACAATGTGAATGAAGAACCAATGGACTTTTGGAATGACTCTTTCAGAACACACTGACATTACTTTTTCCATATTTCTACAATCGTTGTTTGCTTAGTTGTGACTTATGATGAAAATTGGACATCCATGTGATGGGTCTGATCGACAAGATCAATAATTCTCTTAAATCATAAAGGCTGAATTTTCATCGACTAAAACATGTTGTTTCGGGCGCAAAATTATTGCTATGAGGAATCATTAAATTATGACCCGATCATTACATTATGACCTCACACCAGTAAGATTTCATGTCTGCATTCTCAAAACTCTTATTGTGGACATTTATAATGACAAATTGTGTGATTGATATGAAAACGGATTTACATTTTACAATAATCATTTTTTTACTAAAGCCATTCGTGAATTTGAACGCATTAAAATAAATTAACCTCGTGCTCCGCAGCGGAACGCGGGTTGAAAACCTAGTTTATCTATAAAAGCTTGAAAGCATAAACACACAATACCAAAGTAATTAAGATACTGTATTTTAATTTAAAAGTAAAATAACATTTGAAAAATTAAAAAAGAAAAATAAAAAGTGATCCCCCCTCCTGCTGTTTGTGCATTTTATATCCATACCGACCAACGGATGAAATAGCAGCTCAATTCAAATTATATCAACTTTGGGACGCATGTTATTGGGACTGTCTATGCTGGCCAGATCTTAGTGGTGTTCGGCCGATCATTGTGTTTGAATAAAGGGTCACTGGCATATTGGCATCTTGTTGGGCTGAAATTTTAAAACACGACAAACGACATCGAATTATATTCGTCTAATGAATAATCTATTAAAATAAACCCCTATACCTCCTTTTCTAGCCTTAAACACTTTGCTTATCCCTATGGGATTACTCCAACCGATCGGTTTAGGCACAAGGGGGTATTCCTGAACTTTCCATTTTCTTGTTTGTGCATTTAAGTCCTTATAGTTAACATTTAACGACTGTTTACAAATTCCAATAAATAACTAATTTACGCTTGTTTTAGCTTTATCACTAATTAATATATTACAAATAATATATTAACGTATATATAATTGTTTTGTGTATTAACGCTTGCGTCTCAATAAGCTCACGTAATTTCCCAAACATATATTATTTGTTATATCTACACATCCCAACAATTAGATCCTTGTTATCTTTCCTTAAGATTAGAGAATTAACCTATCTGAAATAAATGCTTGATAAAAAGAAACAAGCTTTTCCACTAGAAATTTATAATATCGGAACATGCTACATACTACACATCTCACATTTGCATTCCCACCCCGGTTGTATTATTTTCTTGGTTCCCATGAATAATTTCAGCAATATCATTAGCGATATTCTTTGCATCCTTGAAATACCAAACAATCCAAACTCACAAATCCAACAGAATAAAGACTAGTTGTCTTTTTAGTGATTTGGGCTATTATGTTTTGGCATTCCTTTGTCGTTAAAGAACCCTCCTAATTCTAGCAAAAAATGTTATGATTATCTAGAACAAAAGGTTATGTCAACATAATTGCAAACTTTAAGCTACCTTGACCAGTTCAGCACTGTGCATCTGAAATCGCTAGCAAAACACAATGCATCAACTCAACAAGTTGTCTTTTTGCCAGCATCGAAGTTGATTACGTCTACTTCTATAACTTTCCTAAATGAAACCAAATATAAATACATTGTTGATTCCCACTGAATAGATATTGAATTCCATACTTTGTGTAACGTTAGTTATGCAAGATAAATCCTACACAACCATGATAGAAACTTTAAAATAATATTAAAGATTATGCCGGAATCTAATTTTTGATCAATAAGAAGAATATGCAATATAACAGTAATTCTAATGAACACACAGATTAACAAAGAAAGCTTCAATATATTAATACGACTACTCTAATTAGTATTAGGGTTAAAAAACCTTGAAGCTATAACGATATCAAAACATAATATTTCTAAATATCAAACTCTATGCCCTAGGACATCCTTTTATACACCAAAGAGTCCTAGTTGATTTATAATATATTCCTTAGACTTAGAATATTCTCTATGATCTATTCTATAAATAACTAATACTTATCACGTAAGTATTTTTGATCTCCAAGCAATCTTTATCTTTTCTTCTGTCTTTAACCTTTCTCTAACAGTAGAAACTCTTTCAGCAGTCTTAATCTTTGAGCAGTTGTAACTTTGGTACACATCCTCAACTCTGAACACCAGCAGATAACTTATACACCACATCTTTAAAGTGTGACAAGCCTCAATTAACCTAACTTAGAATATTTTTTTAATCCTTCACATAAGTAATAGACTTTCACTTTAGCATGTACTAACATAACTAGCAGTACTACATATACTAGCAGTACTTAATACACTAGCAGTACTAACTACTTAGCATATTTTTCATTATCTTTGTGTTAGCAGTAGTAACACAAACCTTAGCAGCAGTAACTTCAAGAAGGCTTTTAATCCTAACAATCCTCCCCTAAACTTGATATTATTTTTCCAAAATCATCAAATTTCATTTAAAGCTTCATAATCACCAGGAGTATGCTTCCAAACACTTCATTGATTCTTGAGCTGTTTTATGAGAAGTTTAAGAAGCTGATAACACATTTCATTCTAATGATAAGCTTGCAGCTTCCTATTTAGCATATCTGTGATTGTAGGTGCTGTAAGAGGATATCTCTTTTCTACCAGCATATGAATGTGCATATTTTGCTTCCTCAATGAATGTACTCCACATGAATCATATAGCTTCCAATCCAATAACTCTGTAGTTTGATTGTTTTTTCCATACATTATCCTCTACACGTGGTTTAAACATTTTCTTCAAATCTCCATATAAAACTAAATCCAAGTCCTCTACTGGTTTATTGATCCATACTTAGCTTTTACCAACTTGTACAAAGGTTCCAAGTCTTTTCTGTCAAAACTTTTAAGCATATGACTGAACACTAGGTACATCTTTGAACTTTCATCAGCCTTGATTATCTGGTAATAGCTTTTCTTCCCCTCTTTATGTAATTTCCAGTCAACAATGCATGGAGACTTAACAGCCAAAGGAATAGCATCAAGTGCAACCTCTTCTTCATCTGGCATGACTTCCATTAGATTTTTAAGCTCTGCTATTTCTTTGTCATCTTCTAATTTTTGCTTTTTAGAGCTTTCTTGTTCCAGCTCTTCTGCTTTCTTATAACTTCCTTCTACTCTTGTCTCACTGCCTTCTGCTCTTACTTCATCGCCTTCTACCAATTCTGTATCCATATCTACAAATGTGTTTACCCTCTTCATAGCTTTGTCAAATAACTTTTGAATATCATCAAAGCTTTTGTTCTTCAATTGATTGTGCTTGTATCCAACCATGTTTTTCAGATAAGTAGACATTGTTTTTTCTCTTTTAAGCTTTAGTTGGTGGTTTGTTCCTCTTTTCTTGAGCTCTCATTGCTGCAAAGTATTTCTTTATTGCTTCTAAGAGTTGTACAAACAACTTGGACTTTTCTTCAACACTTTACTTTTCTTGTTCTTCTTCTTGCATTTGTTGAGCCATTTGATAATCAGCATCTATCATTGCTTGCACATTATCCCATGAAACAGTGTTAGCTTCTTCTTCTCTTTGTCTTACAAATACAGAGTAAAAAGAAAAAATAAAAAAGAAAAAAAAAAAAAAATAGATTATAAGAATAAAAAAAAAATAAGGAAAAAAAAAACGTTCTCTTCCTCGATTTCCGCTTGCAATTGAGCGTTGAATCTTTGAGCAACCTCCTCATCATGCCTAATTTGATTTTTTCTCTTTGTTGGTTTCTCAGGCTCTTCCATGATAGCTTTACCTTTATATTTTAATGGTAGTTGGTTTGCTGGATTCACACCGTAAATAAATATAATATATTATAAAATATAAAATATATATCTAAGTGTAAAAACCAACACAATCAGTGAAACCGAGAAGTAGTATAGAGCTTTCCCGGGTCGTTTATCCCCAACGAGGCTGGACTGGAAAATCGATACGATCGAAGATTTGAGTTTGAAGGGAGGAATTAATTTGGGAAGTTGAAAAAGTCAAATTAGATGATAACAAAGAGAAACGTTTAAGAAAAACCTAAAAATTACGAAATTAAACTAGAAAACGAGGGCCCGATTCCTGTACAAAGGGGGGAAAACCTAAAATCTTTAAAAATAACCCTACGGAGAATTTTTCACTTCTAAACTACTCTATGGGACAAATAACGAAGAATGAAAAAGACTAGACCGAAAACGGAGTTCGTTTGACCCAAAAACGAGTCAAGACAAAATCCCGTACCCGGACCCGTTCTTTAAACGACAAAAAGTTGTAAAAATGACCCTACGAAAAATTTTATATTTTTCCTACAAACTATATGACAAAAGAAAATTTTCTAAAAAAGCAAAATATTTTTTTGATAATTTTTGTATTTTTTATGAATTAAATAAACTTTTATCTAAATTAAATTATAAAAAATATCAAACGATTACTAAAAATTCTGAAAAATTTACAAAAAATACTTTACACTATAAATTACCTACGAAAAATAAGAAACACCAAACAGCTTATGCAATAAGCCCCGAAATAAGCTACACAGCTTATTTGGCTTAAAAGCCAAAACGTGCATAAATACCAAGTGCCCTTGAGTCTTTAACGAAAAAGACCCAAGGGCGCAGTGGTAAGAGTGGTGTTATAAAGGGGGTTTGTATCGAGAGGTCCCGGGTTCGAGTCTTGCTCACCCGGGCCTCTTGTCTTTCCCCCTTTTTTATTTTTTTGCAAACTCTAGGGTAGAAAGTGTAAAAGACAAAAGTAAAGGGTAGGCGGGCAAAGATTTGGGAATTTACACTTCAGTTAAAACGGGTGCCCCTGAACTATGAAGAAATGACAAAATAGACCCTACGCTATTGGTTTAATCTTGGCTTATTGAAAAAGTGATTTTTAGCAAAAACTTAAAACTACAAACTTAAAGAACAGCTTATACTCTACAACATTAATAAAAGGACTTTGAGAATTTAACAACAGAATAAGCTAGAAAATAAGCACTTATGTTTCTGTTACAGAAACTAGCAATTTGACAAGCTTTTTGGCTTTTGGCTTATATAGAGCTCTATACTAGTGAAAAATGAAAACTAAAAAAGCTACATTGAGTTTAAGATGTGCATAAAAGTTTTAAACTAAAATTCACCCTGGTATTAACAATTAAGCAAGAAAATTAAAATAAAAATGCAAAGTTTGAAGTGAAATGTTTTTGAGCTTTTTTCAAATAAGCTAACAAGCTTATACAGAACCTTAAGATGCTGAAATTTTTAATCTAAGTTATACTATGTTTATAATCAAAACTAGATAAAAGTTTTCTAACAACCCAACTAAAAAAAAGAAATCAAGAGGTGTATTATGTGCTGCAACAAGTTTTGAAAATCTGTGTTTTGCTGATCAGTGTGCCTAGGTAACAAGTGTATAGGATAAAACTCCTATGTAAAACTGATTCAACTTTTTTTAACCAACTAAATGTATGTATCTAAGTCTTGCTTTAAAAACTTTAAACTCTATAAAACCATGACTCTCTTTTGATCAAACAGTACTACACAATCTATAATGCCCTGGTGCTAGTGAAGAGTTTTTTAAACTCTACACTTTGAAATTCTAAGAACTAACTTCTAAAATTTGTTTAAAACTTTGTTATACAACCTAACTCAGCTGAATGATATGATTTGACAAAGTAGAGTTGACTTTAAGAGTCAATTTAAGCTTATACCAAACACACCTTAAGCATGACTGTCAAAACTAGAAAGAGCTTAAAATCTATCTAAAGGCTAAAACAGTTTAAACTTTTTAGCTACTTCTATTTAAAATGACCTACTTAAGCTTTTTAAACACTAAAAGTACTAGCTTATTTGTAGGATTAAGCTAGTTACTCTATTAGCTTATACTATTACTAGTTATGACAGAATTAAACTAGTAAATTCTAACTTGATTTTAAACTAAGACAGAATATAACTAACACAACTTCAGGCTAATTAAGCTAAATGAATATGATTTAAGCATTAGAGTTTAGAAAAATAAGCAATATGATATAAGCTATAAATGCTAAAACATGAGATTTAGAAAGAGTAACCTGAAATTGAAGAGTCTTCACACTTAAGCTATCCAAGTGAAGAAGCTTAAGTGTTCCTAGATGGCACCTTGCCTCTAAACCAGCTTAATAAGCTAAATGAGCTTATAAGAGCTTATAACTCCTTGTAGCTTCCAAAGTAAGCTTAATTTGAATTCAAATGAGAACTTTTAAACTAAATGAGCTAAAAAACAGTATTTAAAAGCTTTTACAAAGATTTAAACTAAATTTGAGCTTAATAACAAGAATAAGCTCAAAAGAGCTTATTGAAAGCTTATTTGATGAAATTGACTTCAAATTGAAATAGAAGAACACAAGTAACTTGTAAACTGAATGATATTACTAAAATTGTGGAGTACAAGATGGACAAGAGAAGGTACAAGAGCTTAAAGCTTATTTAAAAAGCTTGAAAGAAAAATTGCTTAAAATTGAAGAAATACAAATTGAAAAATTAAAAACAGAAAACTAACTACTTCCTTGGTGTCTGTCTTCTTCTCTTTTTTATAGCCGAGTCTTCAAACCCATGTGTTTGTTGTGTTAGTTTGGTGAGAGCAAAACCAAAAACTCATCTAAACCGTCGATTTAGCCTTTTGGGAGATGGGGGATTGCCAACATGGCTGAGGGTTTTAGTGGAGGAGGGAAAATCAGGTTGTATGAAAAGGAGAGTGACAGGGGATAAGTTTCCCCGTTTGGCAAAAATGGTCCTTGATGGTGTTAGTTGTTATTGCATACATGGTCCTTGTGTTTATAACCTTTTGGGGACTTGGCAAAACAAGTCCCCAAGGGGTTATAAACAGTTTGCAAGACTCGTCCTTATGTGTACAAGTATGGGGTGTTGGCAGGACTGCCCCCCC
>BQNB010139558.1:0-17539 GCA_026074375.1 Tanacetum coccineum
CACAGGGACTAATAAACCATTCTGAAGGGCCTAGCCCCTCCGGAAAGGGTAAACCCACAGACAACTAAGTCACAGGGACTAATAAACCATTCCGAAGGGCCTAGCCCCTCCGGAAAGGGTAAACCCACAGACAACTAAGTCACAGGGACTAATAAACCATTCCGAAGGGCCTAGCCCCTCCGGACGAAATAGATCCCACAGACAACTAAGTCACAGGGTAAAAATGATAAGGAAGGGCACAGCCCCTCCGGACAAAATAAAATCCCAGACAACTAAGTCACAGGGACTAATAAACCATTCCGAAGGGCCTAGCCCCTCCGGACGAAATAAATCCCACAGACAACTAAGTCACAGGGTAAAAATGATAAGGAAGGGCACAACCCCTCCGGACGAAATAAAATCCCAGACAACTAAGTCACAGGGACTAATAAATCATACCGAAGGGCCTAGACCCTCCAGATATGATAAACCCACAGACAACTAAGTCACAGGGACTAATAAATCATACCGAAGGGCCTAACCCCTCCAGATATGGAAAACCCACAAACAACTAAGTCATAGGGACTAATAAATCATACCGAAGGGCCTAGACCCTCCAGATATGATAAACCCACAGACAACTAAGTCATAGGGACTAATAAATCATACCGAAGGGCCTAGCCCCTCCGGATATGGTAAACCCACAGACAACTAAGTCACATGGACTAATAAATCATACCGAAGGGCCTAGACCCTCCAGATATGATAAACCCACAAACAACTAAGTCACGGGGACTAATAAATCATACCGAAGGGCCTAGCCCCTCCGGATATGGTAAACCTGGTGTAGAAAAACAAATTCAATATACGTATATAGTATTATATTAATCCCGTAAGAATTCTTTCTAAAATACTTCTCAAACAAGAGAAATATAAGGTAAAAATCTCACAAAAGAAAACACAATTTGTATATTTTTATCCGGGAAGTACTTTTCCTCGGGTCGTGTCCCAACGAAATCGTGAATTAAGAATTTAGGAATAATTCGGATTCGAGTTAAGAACGATAAAGGATTTTTGAGCTTTGATTAAACTACAAATGTAAAAGCATGAATTAAAAAACAATTAACTAACTTGAAATTTAAATGCACTAAAACGTAAAAACGCGAGCTAAAACTGGAATTTAAAATCTAAGGAACAACTTTTAACAAATTTAATTCCTAAAAATCACAAATTTAAAATGAAAATTTTAAGAAAAAGAATTGGAATTTTTTAACTATTTTTGAATTTTTTTATGAATTTCTAAAGTTTAATGAATTAACAAAAATAAACTTTTTCTAAAAATTAAAACTAAAATTTTTCTTTTATTTTTCAAAAATACTAGATTTAAAAAGAAAATTATCTCAAAAAGAATTTTAATTTTTCAACTATTTTTTTTTGGGGGGGGTCTCTAATTTTTTAATGATTTACTATGAAAAGGATATTAACTAAAATCAATTTTAATTCTAGAAAATACCAAATTTTTACTGATAAAAATAAAGGAAAAATGATCTTTATAAACGAAAAGGTGGCGAAATTTAATGTAAACAAAAGCCCTAAATTTTATAACCTAATTGTATACTAATTTGATCAATTAAAATATAAACCCTAATTTCTTAAAACTAAATTCTAAAAATATTAAACTTTTTATTATTCTAAGAAAGACAGGGTAAGAAATGTAAAAAGGAAAACTACAGGGTAGGCGGGCGAACTTTGGAAAATTTACACTATAGGCTAAACAGGTAACCTTCAATTATGGCAAATGTACAAAACAGACCTCACGATTCTAGCTTATTTTGGCTTATTAAAAAATGAGAATTAGAAAAAACTTAAAACTGCAAACTTATTAACTAGCTTATTCTAAACAACTTTAATGAAAGCATTATCTACTTTTAACGACTAGATAAGCTAGAAAATAAGCTTTTAAAATTCTGTCACAGAAAGTTGTGTTTTTAGAGCTTTTTAGGTTTTTGGCTTATATTTTGCTTATTTCTTGATGAAAATTTGAAAACAAAAGAAGCTATTTAATGCCTGTGATGTGTACTAAAGTAATCTAGGAAGAAATAAGCTAAAGGTTAACAAGATTAATAAGAAAATTGAAATGAAAAGAGTACTAGTTGTTGCTGATGCATCTGGCTGCTGATGCAATTGACTCAAAAACTTACTTGTAGGCTAAATTCTAGAGTGCTAACTTTTTAAACCTACTAAGTTCTTGTATCTAAACCTGCCTTGGACAATGATGAATATTAAAAAGCTATGAATTGCTTAAAGCTTAAACTAATTTGCTATCTAAAGTGCCCTGGTGCAAATGAAGACTTTTTACATTCTAAACTTTGTAAAACTAAACTCTAACTTCTAAAACTTGTTTTAACCTTGATATTAAGAACTAATACATCTATGTAAAAAGATTTGACAGTATTTCTTTGACTTTAAGAGTCAAAGAAAGCTTAAACCAAACACTACCTTATTGAAACTGTCAAAGCTAATTTGAACTTTAAAACTTATTTAAAAACTAATTCAGCTAAAAACTTTTATCTACTTCTACTTAGATTGACCTACTTAAACTATTTTAGATATAAAAGTACTAGCTTATTAGTAGGATATAAGCACTTACTCTACTAGCTTATACTAATTACAATGACAGAATTTAAGGAATTAAAGCTAAAAGTGCTTATAACTAAAAAACAGCTTAAAGCTAAATATCTATAAGCTAATCTACACTAAATGATCAGGATTGAACATGAATGAATTGAAATAAGCAAATGAATAAAGCTAAAATTAAACTGAATGAAACTTAAGAAATAGAACCTGAGAATTTTGGAGTCTCAGCACTTAAGCCACTCTTGTAGAGTGAGTGGCTTATATACTTGTACCTAAATGGCTCCCTAGCCTCTAAACCTTAAGCTTTTAAGCTCAATAAGCTGTATGAAGCTTATTTCTCCTTGTTGCTTGAAAATGAACTCAAAACACTTAGGTAATCATGACTTTTGATGTAAATGATGAGAATGAGCAAATGATTGACTTAAAACAGGATGTAAGCTAAATTTGAGCTTATGAAAAGTAATAAGCTCAAATGAGCTTATTAAGAGCTTATTTGAGAAAAATTGCTTAAAATTGAAAACGAAGAGCAAGGAAAATTGAAAACTGAAATGATATTACTAAAATGATTGAGTACAAGCTTAAAGAACAACAGTACAAGAGCTTAAAGCTATAAAAAAGCTTGAAAGAAAAATTGCTTAGAATTGAAGGAAATACAAAACTGAAAATTAAAACTAAAAACAACCCCTAAAATGAGAGCCCTAAGCTGCTATTTATAGAGGATCGAGGAAGAGGAGTGAAGAAATTCTTGAAGCTTCCATTTGATCCTAGCCGTAGATCATTTTTGAGCAAGTTGTAGCCGTTGGATTGGGATTATGAGGTGTTCAATCCAATCAGGAATTGACATGTGGACGAAATGATGTGGAAGAGGGTTATGAATGAGGTTGAAGTGTTATAGAGGAGAAGGGGTGGGTAAAATCGCAGGTTGGGTTGTAGGGCGTTTAGGCGGGAAAAACTGTTTGGTTTGTTAGAGTTGTTATAACAAACGCGCTTTTTAGTTTAAAAGTATGAAGATATGGCAAAAGTAGTCCCTGTGATTCACCCGCTCCTTTGTAGTGTTAAAGCAAGTTTCAAGAATGGCAAAATCAGTCCTTGTGTTTGTTATTTGTTATTTCTTTTTTATAAAACACTTTCTTCATTTAGCAACTTTGGTCCCTTGAACTTTATAATTCAAATGAGCCTTTGAAACTTTGAGAACTTGTCATAATTGGTCCTTGGCTTTATTATTTTGGCTTTCTTCCTTGTATCAGGCTGATCCGGCTTTGATCTTTTCACTCATTGCCTTGTCTTTTCCGTTTCTTTGTCGGTTTTGACTGATTTTGCTCACTTTTGTCTTTTTTATCCTTTCCTGCACAATAGACACAAAAGCACATTTTTCTATTCTTTTTGGCTTTTTCGTGGCTTGTATTTGGGCAAAATCCCGCGGTATTTTATTGTACAATTTAGCATTATCAGCAAAACATCGCCACATATGTTAGCAAATGTCTGACGTATGCTGAAGGTCAAAGCCGAACATCAAAAGCATCAGGATTGTTGGTACAACTTGATATAACTCAATGGAAGTGGGACAATATCACTATGGGTTTTATCAGGAAGCTTCCAAAGTCATCACAAGGCTACAATACTATTTGGGTGATTGTTAACCGACTTACTAAGTCCGCAATATTTGTACCGATGAGAGAGACTGATCTGATGGATAAACTTACAAAGATATACCTAAAGGAGGTGGTCACGAGGCCTGGAATACCTCTCTTAATTATTTGTGATTCATATTTGTGACCTTTAGGTTCGGCGTCTAATTTCTAGGGGTCATTTTCAGATGGCTTTGTGGTACTAGTCTGGATATGTGTACTGCGTACCATCCACAAATTGACGAACAAAGCGAGAAGAACTATTCATCTCTCGAGGTTATGTTGCGTGCTTGGGCAATTGACTTTGGAAAAGGTTGGGTTAACCATTTGCCATTAGTCGAGTTCTCATATAACAATAGTTATCACGCTAGCATTAAGGCCGCACCATTTGAAGCACTTTACGGTTAAAAGTGTCGTTCACTCGTTTGTTGCGCCGAGGTTGGAGAAGTTCAACTCACTGGTCCAGAAATAGTGCAAGAACAACTATTGAAGATCATTTCAAATCAAGAGAGATTGCAAGTCGCATCTCATCGCAAAAGAGTTACGCGGGATTTAAAGGCGTTTTAAACCGATGACGTTATTCAAGTTGGGGATAAAGTTATGCTTAATGTTTCGCCTTGGAAAGGGGTCATATGTTTTGGCAAACGGGGGAAGTTAAACCTTAGGTATGTTGGACCATTCAAGGTATTGGAAAAGGTTGGATCCGGGTCGGAGAGGTTACTTACAGCTCAAGCTTCCTGAAGAGCTGAGCAGAGTTCATAATACATTCCATGTGTCTAACCTAAAGAAGTGTCATGCCAACGAACCATTAGCCGTTCCGTTGGATGGACTTCATCTTGATGATAAGCTTCATTTTGTTGAGGAACCATTAGAAATAGTGGGCCGTGAAGTTAAACGGTTAAAGCGAAGCCGGATCCCATTAGTCAAGGTTCGATGGAACTCTAAGAGAGGTCCTGAGTTCACGTGGGAACGTGAAGACCAATTCAAGAAGAAATACCCACACCTCTTCACCAAGACCGCACCGTCGTCAAGTGCTGCATCGTAAGCCTTAAGGAAAAGGCTTGTTTAACGGGGGAAGTCTATAACACCCCGTGTTTTCAAGTTATTGACGACGTCAATAAATCTACTATTTATTTTTAATGTTGTACGCGTTTGCTTTTAATTTGATGTATTAAGTAAAATCGCGTAAGCTAAAAATTAGCGTTCAATGTAAACAAGCATCAAACAATTTAATGTTTACATCAAGCAAGTGTTAAGTAATTATTTTGATGATAATTATTAACTTTGTTCATTGTATTTTTATTGGTTACGTAAATTTATTACGTTTCGCGATAAAGTACGTTTAGGCATACCCGGAACCACATTAATTAATCTACGCTTCAACAAATGCTTATTTTTATTTTCAATGACCAAAGTTTACAAAACTTTACCCATATGCATATACATATACACGTCCATATGTATGTAGGAAGCAACCAAGACATATAAATTACAAGACTTACACTTTTAGTAAAGGAAACTACAACTTACACTTTCATAATACAAGTAATACTTTCATTTTCTTTATTATGCAAGTAAATATCTAGAGAAACACTCTCCTCTTTTTCATGGGATAATCCCTACTATTTGGTGACAAAGAAACATAAGTAATAAAAGAAAGACATGTACAAGTATGGAGCTTATAAGACTTATAGCAAGAATAGTGATTTTGACTAACTATTACCCCAAAACCCTCTTGTTGCCGTCCACCCCCCCTTGCTACTCTCATTGGTCTTTATTTATACTTTTGGTTAGTCTTGTATGCATATAAGTCTTGCACTTTTCAAGAGTTAGCACATACACTTCAACACTTTACCAAAAATCAAAACAATTCTCCCTTTTCTCTCATATAAGCCCACGGCATCAAACACCCCTTTTAGCAAATCCATAGCTTGATTTTCTAAGACCATACAAGCATACACACATCCTTCCTATGATAACCTAAGGTGTTTTGAAGGGTTGGCTAAGCATTTTCAAGATTTGAGCAAGTGATTACAAGATTAGGGTTTTCAACCTAATCTAGGGTTTTATCTTTTGCAAGCTTGGGTTTAAATTCTAAACAAGGGTTTAGAACATATTTCTTATCATCATACATCATTCTAAGGTTATCTAAAAGCCCTTATCTTATCATTTCATGAGTTTATATGTATATGATGTTCTATGTAGCAAAATCACCATTTATGATATGTTTAACTTGTAAAAATGGATTTTCTTGTAAACATGATTTTATGAACTTGTACACATGTTATATGAATGGTATTATGAAGTTACAAAAGGAATATAAGTCCTGTACACTCATGGTTTATGTGTAAAAATGGATATGTATAAACTAGTGCTTAAAGTTTACTTAACAAAGTTATGGTTTAAAATTGTTGTTATGGACTTGTTAACTTAGACATTTGGAGAAGACATGGACTAATGGAATTTATTATATGTAATATATAAGGTATATAGTTATAAAATATTGGTGGTATTTTAATTGGTTGAAAAGTATATGAAACAAAAGTATATAATTAAGTATATAAAAGATATAAAAAGGGATGTTTGATTTCGAATTCCATACAGTGGGTTTTACATTTTATAAAAATAGTACACCTCATGACGATTCCAAAAAGGTAAGAAACTCGAAAAACGGATTAATAACGAAAAAGATACGATAAAAACACGATTTACGTTAATACCGGTTTTATAAAATAAACTTTATAAAAGCAAGTTATAAAATACTTCTAAAACAGAAAGTTTAGTATTTTTCACAGATTGTACATATTTTTAGGATTTCAAAATGAGAAGAATCGTAATTTTTCAATTAATAACGAAAGAGTTATGAATTTTGCGAGTTTACGATAATTAACACTTTTATAAAAATAATTTTATAAAAAGTTATTGTTCATGACAGAAACATTTATTTTTATAAACCTCATAAATAAATAGAACTTTCAATTACGGGGTTTTACGGCAATTAAATTTATAAAACGTCATAAACAGTAAAAGTACTGTTCATCAGATGGTTATAAAATATAAAAATGTAATATTTCTATATATCATCGTAATACGAAGGAGTGGACGTAAGAAACGCGAGAAACGGGTTTAAAACGGGAAAGTTATGCTAGTTTTTTCTAAAACGATAATTATAAACGTTTTCGCTTTATAACAACGGTTTATAAATTACAAATAGATGGTGATGTGCTATATAGGATTGTATACGATATTAGTTATCGAAGTTCGTAGTACTTATACGACCTATGTTTGATTAGGTTGCCTTCGGATTCGTCCGTGACTCGTTATTTCACTTACTCGATTATTACTCATTCACTTCACAGCTGAGGTGAGTTCATAGCCCCACGTTTTACATGCTTTTGTTTTATAAGTTTTTGGGGTGAGAAACATGCAATGTTTTACAACTGGACACAAGTGGATACTTTTACATTATGATTACGTGTTGCCTAAGTAGCGATAACCCTATCTGAGCCCATTATCATGAACTGTCAATTACTGGACTGTGAGCGCGAATGTTATGAATAGATCTATTGGGATTGACATCCCCGTTCGGGTGATTAGCTATCACTGGGCAAACGAATGTATACCATGTCGAACATAGGATGTTGCGGGTTAGAACATCATCACGGGCAATGTAGGCCATTTATATGGTATTCATTTATGTCGAGCTTCAGTGTCATGAGCTTAGGGCAACGTAATTACATTTATATGATATCTGCATCTGTTGCATTATCATACACTTGGGAAATCTTGTGGTCCTACAATATACGATTTATCAAACCTATGAATTCACCAACATTATTGTTGACGTTTTAAAGCAATGTTTTTCAGGAGGTCAATAAGCACGAGGTGCAAGGGATACATTGGTGGTTTTGATTTGGATATCATGCATTAAAGATTTTGTCGCATTACATTTTGTATATCTGTTATGGGCTAGAAATCTTTGTAATTTGAACAAGTGAACAATTGAAGCTTCGGGCTTATGTAACAAATACTTTGTTAAATCCAATGTATCAGTTTTAAACGACTTTTTGGGTCGTTCTATATATATCTTGTGTTATTGATCTATGAAGTAACACGCCCCAGACCCTTATTCCGTTGCGACGTAATGTGGGGGTGTTACACCTCATCAGGACCGGACCGTACCATTTTGGTCTGGTGTTTTGGACCAATTTTGTTTTGGTTCGGTCCGGTCTTGGCTGGTCTAGTCTGGTTTTTGGACCATGAGCACCCCTAATATCATCTACATAGATTTGTACCAATACGATATGATCTCCTTCCTTTTGAGTGAACAAAGTCAGATCGAGTGCACCTTTCACGAACTTGTGTGATAGAAGAAACTTTGACAGCAGATCATACCAAGCCATTGGCGCTTGTTTCAGCCAGAATAATGCTTTCTTTAACCTGAAGACATGGTTTGGATGATCTTGGTCGACAAAGCCTTTTGGTTGACTAACGTATACTTCTTCTTTAAGAACACCATTCAAGAAAGCAGTCTTCACGTCCATCTAAAATACTGTCATATTCTTTTAGGCAATAAATATGCGAATGGCCTCTATACGTGTAACTGGTGTAAACGAATCTTCAAAGTCAATCCCCTCTTCTTGACGATAACCTTTAGCAACTTGTTGGGAATTATAATTTAAGTTAATTATGACAAAACATATTAAAGATGGAGGACCTACAAGACAAAGCTGGAATAACATTAATGTTGATTGAAGATTAGTCAAACAGTATTTAATGCTCAGCTAAAAGATAAAGATCAACATTAATGCTGATTGAAAGATTAGTCAAATAGTATTTAATGCGCGATTTATAGTTTTATAATTTATTTGTTCTTATCTTGTCTTGTTTAACCCTAAACCCCTTCTAGTATATAAGATGGGTAGGCGTTCTAGTATTGATCATCTATCATAGTTATATCTCTCCAATGAGAGTCTAATAGTTAGTTATTAGTTTTTTGTAAAGTTCATAGTTCGACTGATTAAGTTGAATAGTTTATTAGTTTAATAGTTTATGATTAAAATCTTGTTCATAACATTGTTGTTCTTATTTGTTATTCCGTTGTGTGATCAATGTTATGATATCCTAGATGGACAAAACGATCTATGAAGCCTACAATTAAGGTTTCCACAATTGGTATCAGAGCGGGTTGCTCTTGATATCTAGGATTTAAGGTTTTATGGTAGAAGAATGAAGAAGAAACCTAAACACGGATGCGTTTGGATCTTGAACGATGATGATGTTTATTGCTCGTTTTGGAGATTATTTGAAGAAGACATTTGATTATTACTTATTTGATGGTGTAGTTGATTTTCACAGGTTTTGTGTTCTTATCATATCTTAAAGGAGTGGTCACCTTTAAGATAACTTGTTCATGATTATAAAGTGGTGACGAAGACTTGATGAATCTAGCAAAGGTGTACGATCTATCTTATGATGCTTACTACGTACATTTGCTATCACTTTAAGGAGTTACGTTATTGTGCTCAGTGTCTCATTTAATAGAGGAATATGGGGGGGGAAAAATTTTTTTTTTTTTTTGTCAAGAGACAGAGGTCTACTTTATACATAGCAGGTTTTGCAGACTCGACGTCGATGAGGAATAAACAGGATATAAGGACACAAGTTTGGGAAATTTCTACTTCTTCAAACAAATTCGTATCTATTCTTTTTTCTTATATCTTGATAATTTGCTGATTGGAGCCTACTAAGTACATGATTCAAGAGAGTTAAATCATGTAAGGGGAAGCTTATTGTTTATTTCCACTACATGCACTCCTATTTGATTATGACAAAAAGGGGGAAGAGTGCACGGGATTCAGGGAAGTTCTTCAATTTATTTTAGCTTCAGGGGAAGCTTCGTGCTTATTGGTTTTGTCATTATCAACGAGGGGAAGAGTGTTGGGAATATAATTTGAGTTAATTATGACAAACGATATAAAGATGGGAGGACTACAAGACAAAAGCTGGAATAAAACATTAATGCTGTTTAAAGAGTAGGTCAAAACAGTATTATGATCAGCTAAAGATAAGATCAACATTAATGCTGATTGAAGATTAGTCAAATAGTATTTAATGTGATTTATAGTTTCCTAATTTTATTTGATTTATTCTGGTCTTGTAACCCTAACCCATCTTAGTATATAAGAGAGGGAGTAGGCGTCTAATAATTGATCATACATCATAGTTAGATCTCTCCAATAAGAGTCTAATAGTTAGCTTATTAGTTTATGTAATAGTTCATAGATCGATCTGATTATGTTGAATAGTTATAGTTTATGAGTTTATGAATTAAAAAACCTTGTTCATATGTTCATAACATTGTTGTTCTTATTTGTTATTCCGTTGTGTGATCAATGTTATGATATCCTAGATGGGCAAAATGATCTACCAGTACTAAGTTAGTACTGGTAGAATAGCAGTACTAGAGTTAATACTGGTCATAGTTAGTTCTGTTCATAGTTAAGTTTGTTTATGTAACAGAATAGTAATAGTTATCTTAGAGATATCTTAGGAGATATCTTAGGAAATGATATGTATTATCTTTTCACATGGTTGTGAAGCCTATTAGGGTTTCCTTGGTGTATAAGAGGAACCCTAAGGCACAATGTTATGTACTACGTGATTGAAAATATCAATAGAAGCATAGAGCTTAATAGCAATTTAGTATTACTGTTTCTTCTTTATTCTTGTGTTAAGATTCCGCATTAACACTTGATATTCATAGTCAGTGTCTCTCATATAGTTGATTTGGATTTATCCAAGTTATCTATAGTCTTACAAAGGCTAGTCAGATCCTATACCAAGTGCCTTTTTCTTCAACACACCCCCATATTCATCTAACTTTACCTTAAGTATCCACCTAAGGTTTATGAGCATAACATTGGATGGTTTTGGAACTAATTACCATACTTTAAGTCTTTAAAACTCATGAATTTCTTCTTGCATGACTTTAATCCAGCTAGATTCTTTCATGGCTTCTTTGTAATTCTTAGGCTAAAATTTTGTTAAAAAGACATGGAAGTAGCACCACACGACATCTGTAGCTAGTTGGCATCGTGTAGAAATAGGTTTTGATGGATTACCAATGATTTTCACTGACGGGTGATCTGTTGTCCATCTTCTGATGTATGTTTGAGGTTGTTGGAAGGTATGCATGTTTGAAGTGTCTATAATCCTTGATGATGATCCAGTAGAGCTGGTAACTAGAGGAGCAAATGGATTTGTAAAGGTATCACTATCAAACTCTACATCTTTGTTATCATTATTTGGTTCTTCAACATTGGTAGATTGAATTGGAGTTGTTGTTGTTTCAGTTGTCGATGAAGTACTTGGATATGGAGCATCTTGATCAATGGTAGTAGAAGAAGAAACCCTGACTGTATCTTGTGGAGGTAGATTTGCAACGAAAATTGTTGTTGATATAAAACATGGTGAGGGTTTGAAGTACTCATCGAACATTGCTTGAAAGAGCAAATCTAAATCATTATTTGAGGGAGGTTTAGCTGATGTTGAAGCAGCCTTGTTTGGTACGAGTCTCGAACTAATTTGTCCAGAAGTCAAAGGTTGAAGCTCGGGTCCTGAACTGAGTTGTTCAGAAGCCATTTAGGTTAGTTCATCAACTGCACATGAATGGTTTCCATTATCATTCGAGTTCGTTTATTGTAGATTCAGTAAGCCTTTTTGGATGGTGACTAACTAATCAAGATTCCAATAACTGCTTTTGGCTTTAGTTAACTAAGATCCTCACTGTCGATGGTTGGATAACATAGTGCACCAAAGACGTGAAGGAACTTGAGATCTGGTTTCCGGTTTTAGAGCAGTTCATATAGAGTCTTATGATATCGGGTATAGATAACGGATTTATTTTGAGTGTAGCAAGTGATGGCAAAAAAATAATGGAGATTTGGAAAAGATGAGCATAGTTCGAGCAGCTTCTACCAACGTATGATTTCGCCTTTCAACGACACCATTTGTTGTGGAGTTCTTGCTACTAAAGTTTTATGAGTAATGCCAACATCATCTTGTATGACCTCAATGTCTGATTTATGAATTCAGTTCCATTGTATGTGCGAAGATATCTGACCGTTGCTTGTAGACTTACTTGAACTTCTTTCAAAATTTTGATTATCACTTTTGGAGTCTCGTCTTTTGTTCTCAAAAACTTCACCCATGTAAATCGAGAATAATCATCAATGATGACCAAGATATACTTCTTTCCATTTATGCTTTCCACCAGCATTGGCCCACATAAGTCCATGTATAACATTTAATGCTTATGATTCGTACTTGGTTCAGGTTTGGTTTGTGGGGTTCTTTTTTTTACCAATTTGACACGCTGAACACAAGTGATCTTTAGCATACTTCAATTTGGGCAAACCTTTGACTAGACCTTGTTTTGTAAGTTGATTAATAGTACCGAAGTTCAAATGTGACAAACAATGGTGCCATAATCAATATTTTATCTTCGAGGCTTTGGAGAGTAAACAAATTGGAGATGACTTCATCATATCTTCCATTGAGATTGTATAAAGATTAGAACCACAAGATCTTGAGAGCATGTCAACACCTTCTAAGTTACGTACGGAGCAAGTGTGTTTTCTGAATGCTACATCAAGATCCGAATAACAAAATTGCCCCACGGAGAATAAACTATGACCAAGTCCTTCAACGTAGTAAACCCGTGAAATTAAAATATTCCTAATCTGCAAGTCTTCGTAACCCATAATTGCTGCAAAATGATCATTGCCGAATCTGAGAGTACCAATAAACTTGCAGACGAAATTGATTAGCTTATCACGTTGACCCATCGTGTGTTTGGAACACCCAGAATCCAAGTACTAAAGAATAATTTCTACAATATGTACAAAAAAAACAAAGAAAAATGAAAATATATACAAATTCCTGGAACCCCAACTTTTGATTAGGTTCCATGCTGTTAGCAATCCTAGGTTACACCTAGAAATTCGAGATTCTAGGATGGTCATTCTGGAACTTCATATTTTCTCACAAGACCATAATCTTGTTTATTGAATGGATAAACATAACAATTTATGTTAGCTCTTATTGGTGAATTCTTAGCATTGGAATATATGATTCTTGTGTGTTCTATAGGTGCTATGATTGGAATGCTTATGGTTTAGAGTGTTAGGAATAAAAAGTGTCGATTATAGATACTTTAGTGCTTTATTTATGTTATATAATGTTTAGACTTTAGTTTATGTTTAATAGTATTTAATGTAATAACGATAAGTGAGTTTAGTCAAAATAGCTCACTTAACTAAAATAGAAGGGTAGATTAGCAAATAAGGGAAAGTCTGATTAACACACTATAAATACCCCTTCATTAGATGAAGGGGTTAAGGCTTGTCATTTGTAATATCTTCTCCGTCCTTTCTTCTTCTTTTTTATAAAATTAAAAATTAGTAAAAGACTTGCCTTCCACTCTTAACTATCTCTATATACTTAACCTTTCCTAAGTGTGATTCAATATCTAAATGACCTAAAAAGTGGTATCAATGCCATTAGAGATTAAAGAGTGATCTATTTGTGATTTTCGGTATGATTCGTAACATGACGTGATCGAATTTGAGGTTTGTGTAAATTTTGATATCGAGTTTTAGCTTTATATTGATTTCGGTGTGATATATGATGAAGACATGATCGATATCGGGTACTAGATTCATTTTCGATAGCATTTTCGATTGTATTATCTTGTTTATCGATTTGTAATACCTAGCACACCATTTTCGGTTTCATCGAATTTGGTTGTGATAGTGTTTTATCATTTCCGGTATTCATTTTGTTTGTATTCGTTTGATTATCGAGTTGTAATAGATTAGTTCTTCATTTTCGGTTTCATAGAAATTGAGGTTACTATAGGCTTATCACTTTCATTTATATCGAATTTGATAAGATAGATTATTTTACACATTTTTGGTTTCATCAAATTTGTATAGTAGGGAGTATTTCATTTTCGATTAAGTTCTAAAAACGTTTGAGAGTTGATTTTGATCACATTTTTAGTTTTATCAATCTTGTGATTCAATTTGATTCAAATTTGGTAAAACTCACATTTTTGGTTGTATCGAATTTGTGGAGCACATTTTCAAAAGTATACTTCAAACGCAAGTATTCCATCGAAATTACTCTCTTTACAGTTCTATCGTATTGTTGATTCAATTTTGATGGATACTTCATAGAAAAAATACAATTTTAATAATCACGATTAGGATATGTTATTTTTTAGTGTTCACCAAAAAAGACTCATATAGGAAAGTGTTGTGTCTATTGTAATTGGATTTGTTGCTGTCAGAGAACTTTCCTGATCGAGATTAGTATTGTCCGAGAACTTTGTTGTGTATTGATCGATATCGGATACCATCGACATTGTGATCTTCATCGAAATTGACCATTTTTGATACTCTCACACGCTCCTCATCGAAATTAACCATTTTCGATATTGTCCAACGCTCCTCATCAAAATTACTAGCTTTGACTAATTCCAAGATCATTTTCGATACTCTAACCGTGTTTTATTGAATTTGACAAAATTTGATACTTTGGAAATTTGATCCTTTGGAATTTCGGTAACTTTTGAATTTCGGTGTTGTAATCCATGGACAAAGTGCTTTTAGTTGAGTATTCCATTGCATTGGCAAATTCGATATAGTAGTCATTTTTGATGAAATTGGCATTTTCGATTGAAACGTAATTTCGGTTGAACAATTGTACAAGACAAGACATAACAAAATTGTGGTAGCATTTACGAACTCCGTTGTAGTTGTTAACCATTCTTAATTGATTCAAAGTCACAAGTAGAACTCTTTTTCGTCTAAAAAGATCCATTTATTGATTTAATAAGATGTCAACTACGAGTACACATTAACAGTCGCTTGCAGATGCAGGGTCTGATACTTGTCCTCCTATGCTTGAAAGAAGTAGTTACGTATCATGGGCAAGCAGATTCAGACGTTATCTTAACCAAAAGAGGGAGACACATAAGTTTCTTAATCATTCCATTGATGATAATGGTCCATAAGTGTTTAAAAAGATTCGACCAAACCTAGATTAGCCAGAACGAGATGAAACTGAAGATGATCTTACGGGTGATAATTTGAAACAATATGAGGCTAATATCGAAGCAATAAATTTGATTGTTATCTCTATACTAAATAACATCTACAATTATGTGGATTCGTGTCAAACTGCATAAGATATGTGGCTTTGGGTCCAACGCTTAATGCAGGGAACTGACTTGACTGATATTAACAGGGAAACACAGTTTAATAATAAGTTTGATCAATTCACTGCTAAAGCTGGGGAATCACTTATGTGAGTGTATAATCATTTTTCACAGCTGATGAATAATCTAACAAGAAACAAAGTTAAACTTCTAAATGTCACTATCAATACTAAGTTTCTGAATTGCTTACAACCTGAATGGTATAAGTATGTCACCAATGTTCATTTGGAAAGGAATGTAAGAGATGTACCATATGATGAGTTGTTTGATTATCCCCAGCAATATGAGAAACTTGTCATTGCTTCCAAAATGAAAAAGGTGATAAAGACACATGATCCTCTTGCCTTAGTTTCACATACAAGTTCCTCTTCTTCTTGATCTCCACCCCTTATTATGTCACACATCCTCCTTTTACGGTAGATTATGATGATGATTACCATGGGGTACATTCAATAATTATCCAGAAGACAGTCTCACTTCTGTAATGATGCAACTTGCTCGTGAAATCACTAAGCATTATTCTACTCCAACAGACAACCAACTTCGTTCATCGTCAAACACAAGAAATCAAGCAGTCGTGCTAACTGATAAAGTAAGTATTCAAAACAAAAATGTTAGAAATAATGGTAGAATTGCAAGAAGATCGTACAATACTCAAGAAGAGTCTGCTGAGAGTAGTAATGTTTGGAAAGAGACTGGGAATGTACACAGAACTCTTTGAACTTCTTCAGGAAATGCTACAAATGTTCAGTGCTATAATTGCGGTGCTAAAGGTCACTATGCATGGGATTGTCCAAAGCCAAGAGTTCAGGATTATAAATATTTCATGGAACAAATGTTGCTTGCAAAGAAGGATGAAGCTAGAGTTATTCTTTCTAATGAACATAATGATTTTCTTCTTGCTGATGTTGTTCAAATGGAAAAGATTGAGGAATTAAGTGCAAACATATGCATGATGGCTAGAATTCAACAAGCATACAGTGATTCTGATGAAGGTCCAAGCTATGATTCTTCATTCATCAGTGAGGTACAAGCATCATCAACAAGCTTCATGAATCTATTATTCTCCAACAATAATCATGAATAAACGTATCATGAGCAACCTAAAATTACTAACTCTACAACTAGTGATGATTAAATTAATAGCGATATTATATTTGATGATCCAAATGTAGAAGTTAATGATGGAAGCGTAGAACACGATAAAAATGCTCGTGATTCACATGATAATGAACCGGAACAATTAGCTAGAAATGCTTACCAAGAAGCTGAGAAGCAACATATACTTGCTAAAAAGGTTAAACAACAAAATGTTGAGTTAACTAAATAGCTTGAGCAATATAAGGAAAAGGTTCGGGTTTTTTGAAACAACAAAAGCAAACAAAACTAATTTTCATAAAGAATACAACGATGCTGAACATCGGGCAAAACGACTTGAAAATGATTTCAAACTCAATTTACTTAAGATAGAGATAAGATTAGAGCTTTGGAAAAAGAAAGAGATGATATGCAACTAAATGTTTCAGAACAAAGAAACGGGTTTTAGAACTAAAACTGCACATAATTCTTTGAAACATTAGGTTAATGCATCTGAAGATAAGTATCTCGATGATGTTTTGAATTTGGAAGCTAAACTCAAAAAGAATGAAAATGTGGTTATGTAAATGAGTAACTCTGTGCAAGCATTGTTTATGCTTGGACCAAAACCATCATCCGTTTATGATCCACAACTAAAACATGGTTTGGGTTATGAAAATCCTTATACGCTCAAGCAATCACTTTCTTAGAATCCTAAGTTGTACGATTGTTTATATCTTCATACTTCCAAAGTTCATGTGAATGTTTGTGATACGATCTTTACGAAACTTTTGTTCTACAAGTAGAGCTATCTCATGAAGAAACATATTTTTTAGCAGGTTCTTCGACTTCTGAAAACTCCTACAAGTGCAAGTACATCAAGTTCACCTCCTTTAACGTTGCCAACTTCAAGCAAACTGATAAGACATTTTCA
>BQNB010139559.1:0-17539 GCA_026074375.1 Tanacetum coccineum
ACATGTAGGATTTATTAAGTATTATGTAAAATAAATAAATGTGAACAAAAGACAGCTAACATTTCTAGAAGATCAATTATTTAAGACGTAAGCAATGACGACAGGAGAAGCTAACATTTCTAGAAGATTAATTATTGAGACGTAAGCAATGACGACAGAAGACAACATTATTAAAGATAATTGAAGACAGCTATAACACCTCGTGTTTTAGGTCATTGTATGACATTATGTAATTCACAATTTATTTTTAGGGTTTTACGCGTTTGCTCTTAAACCGTAAACGTAAAGTTAAATCGCGTAAACTAAAAATGATCATTCAATGTAAACGGGCATTAAACGATTAAATGTTTACATCAAGCAAGTGTTATATGATTATTATGAGGATAATTAATAACATTGTTCATCTTATTTTAATTGGCTACGTAAAATGCTTACGTTTCGCGATAAAACGCGTTTCGGCATTCCCGGAAGCACCAAAACCTAACTACGCTTAAACGAATACCCACGATTATACCCAATACACAAAAAAATCAATATAACATCACATATATGTATATGTGGCCGGATTTCAAGTGATAGGACCAAGAATTAACTTGTTTGCATGACTACTCTCCATAATATCTAGATATTATGAATATCAAGGGAACCAACTCTTACACCATGAACCACTTGACTAATTAACCTTGTGCAAGGGTTAGAAAGTGACCATGGTTAGGTTAATTAGATATTTTCACTATAAATAGCATGCATGCACTCTTACTTTCATAAACACTTAAACAAAAATCACAAAAACCTTTCTCTTGTCTCTCTACATCCCACGGCTCAAAACCCTTAACATACACAATCCATTGCTTGATTTTCTATCATTATACAAGCATACACACATCATATCTAAGGTATTCTAAGAAGGTTTCAAGAGTTGGTTAACCATTTGCAAGGAAGGAATCAAGAAAAGAAAGAAAGGGTTTACTTGGGAAAAATTAGGGTTTCATTCTAATTTTTCAAGCCAAGAGTTTAAATCACAAGGGTGTGATTGGTTTTCTTTTCTCTACTCATCCACACAAGGTTATATATAAAGCTTAATCATTTCATAACTAAGATTTTATGTGTTCATATGTTATATTTAGCTAAATCACCATTTAGGGTACTTTTGAATATGTAAAATGAATATTTACTTATGATCATTGTTTTGTACACTTATTTACATGTCATATGGATGATAATATTATGTTAAAAGGAATGTATAAGTGTTTTAACATGTTGGTTAAGTATAAACATGTTTAAGTGCAAATTAGGGTTTCTAAAAGTCAACTTATGAGTTACAAGTAAAAATGGTAAAATAACATGTTAATCTTGTTATCTTGGACTCACATGAACAAAACATGACCTAATGGACCTAATATATGTAAGACATAAGATATTAAGGGTTCTAATGGGTTTGTAACAAAGTGGTAAAGCTAAAAAGTCCTAAAAACAAGTTTTAAACACATTTTGGAAAAAAATACACTTGGATAATAAAGGGGTGTAAAATTTCGACACTTAGACAGTAGTTTTGAACATATAATAAAATAATAACGCCTCATGACGATTCCCAAAATGAAATTAAGAAACTCAAAAAACCGATTTATAAACAAAAAAGATAACGTTAATTACGAGTTTAACGACTATAAATACTTTATAAAACTATTTTTATAAAAAGTTACTATTTCATTACAGAAACTAATATTTTTTAAAAACACTAAAAATATGATATAGACGTTTAATTAAGAGATCGTGACTCGAAAAAATCGCTAAAAACAGAACTATAACGAATAAATTACGATGTTTACGATAATTAAAGTTTATAAAAGTAATTTTATAAACTATGAACAGTAAAAATTCACTATTCATACAGTGGGGTTACCTTATAAAATTAATACATCCTTATTAATAACAAAGACTTACTACGAAGGAATCACAAAATCGGGATTAAAACGAATAATTATTCGATTACAAGTTTACCTAATAAAAACTAAAAAAGATTATATAGCTGTTGTGAATAGTAAAACACTATTCATCGCAGAATATCAAAAAACTTTAAAATGTAATATTTTGATCACGAGTCTGATCTTACTACGAAGACCAGTGGACGTAGAAAACGCAAGCAACGACATAAAACGATCAAATTAGGTCATTTTTGTAACGAAAAATATATTTATAACACGACTTTTTCACTTAATTGTAGGAATCGAGTCATACTTGGAATGGGTTTGGAGGTACGGAGTGTACACCTATCAAGTCACTGATTTTCCCTGACTATTTTAGTGGTTAGATTAAATAGGTGGTTACAAACATTGAAGTGGCAGGCTTGACTACATTAAATGTTTGTAACAAATTATGCCTATTTAAGTGGCAGATTTGCCTGCATTAAATGACCACATTTAATTTGGTCATGTGACCACTAATTCCTAAATTATGGAGAATAATTATGGAAGAGATTAATTGGCCATTAATTCCATTGACTAGGTTTTGAGTATTTCCCCTATAAATAGGGATCATAATTGCATAGAAAAACACACAAAAAACATAAACACTTAGAAGCGAAGGGTTCTTGATTGGTGCCTCAAACAAGAACAAACACTTAGTTTTATCCCAAGGAGGTATTCGTGTAACCCAAGCATAGGGTCGAATAATCTTCTTTGAAAAGTAATTACATGACTTCAAGTGATATTCAATAACCATCATTGGTAATTAGTTAGGCTATTGATTATCTTTACCCTGATCTGGGTTAACCACAACCAACAATCAAAGAAGATTATTTTGTGATAATCTATGGCTGATGCTGCTATGAAACACATGGCTTCAAACTTTGCCAAGCTTGACATGTTTGTAGGGGTGGACTTTAGAAGATGGCAGAAGAAGATGCACTTCTTGATTTCCAGCATGAGTGTGGTGTATGTGCTGACTACTCATATTCCTAAAAATGGTGGTGATGATGCAACCATGGAACAAATCAGGAAAAGGGCCAAGTGGGACAATGATGACTATGTCTGCAGAGGTTTAATCCTCAATCGTATATCTGATTCTTTATTTGATATTTACCATAATGTTGAATCTTCCAAAGAACTATGGGATTCCTTAGAGGCCAAATATATGGTTGAGGATGCATCAAGTAAGAAGTTCCTTATTAGTAATTTCATAAATTACAAAATGACTGATTCAAGACCAGTATTGGAACAATACAATGAACTTCTTGGTATACTTGGAAGGTTTACACAACATAAGATGAACATGGATGAGGCCATTCAGGTCTCTTATATCTTTGACAAACTCCCTCCTTTTTGGAAATATTTCAAGCACGCCTTAAAACATCTCAAGGGGGAGTTAACTCTTTTTGAGTTGGGCAGTCATTTGCGCATTAAAAAGTCCCTCAGGTGTAGGATAGTGACAAGCCAAAAGGCAATAATGTTGCGGGTCCTTCAGTTGTCAATATGGTGGAGCATAACAACTCCTCCATGTACAATGACAACAAGGGTAAACGTAAACATTATGATAACACAAGGGATGATCCTAACAAGAAGGCAAAACCTACTTGTTGGAAATGTGGCAAAAGTGGTTACATTAAAAGGGATTGCAAAGGTGTTAATATTGGCAACAAAGCCAATGGTTCAGGTACAAAGGCTTCGGTGGATGGTTCATCCAACTCACTGAAAGGTGAGAATATGTTTAATAAATCTCTTCGGGTTTATTATATTACATATGTATCTGAAGCTTACTTTGTGCAGGATGATGATGTTGCGTGGTGGGTTGACTCAGGAGCAACAGTTCATGTGTGTAAAGATAGATGTTGGTTCAAGAACTATGAGTCACTGAATGATGGATTTATCACTAGAACACAAAGTGGATTTGGCTACACCAAAAAAGTGTGACGATATACATATAGTCACACATGATTTTTCGAGTGTGTGTGACAAAAGGTCGCGTGACCGTAGGGTACCTACGGTCACATTTTTGAGTTAGTGGTTGTATCCATTAAAAAACAGTGACCAAAACCTTAACATGTTTGACTAATTAGGTACAAATTTAGTTGGATTAATCAGTATTAGTGACCGTAAACACTGTATAGTCACACAAAGTATGCTTTTTTTATATTTAGTCGCATACAATTAAGCATAAAGTGACCAAAAGTGTTAATAAGTGTGACCATATGCTGTTTAAAGTGAAGAAATGTATATTTTGTGTAACTATTGATCATCCAATGGCCACATGAATTTTATGTTTGTGTGGCCTTTTGTAATATTTAGTCACATAAAGCATGTTTTTTTGGGTATTTAGTCACATACAATTAAGCATAAAGTGGCCAAAAGTGTTAATAAGTGTGACCATATGCTGTTTAAAGTGAAAAAATGTGTATTTTGTGTGACTATTTATCATCCAATGGCCACATGAATTTTATGTTTGTGTGGCCTTTTGTAATATTTAGTCACACAAATCATGTTTTTTTTATCCCCCATGAAGTAAAATCGACACGACCCGCTGCGAGTCCATATCGACTCACTGTGATATACGAGACCTACTATCCTGAGCATCCTCTAGTAAAGCATACAAGTCCTGTGTATCATGCTCATGGAGCTCAGCAAGCTCTGTGACCCTAGTATTGACCTCTCCCACGGTCATAGGTGCTATCTCAGGAACTGTCCCTGCCGAATCTACCCAAGTATCCCTAATACCGTACCCAACATCTCTAGTCCCCTGTCGCCTCTCTTCAGCATCTATCGTGCTGACAAATCCATAATCTATCCCCCGAGGTCTAGCAGTAGAACTCTCACTGACTTCGTATATGGAGCCTAGGGTGGACAAATACAACCTCTTGCGGGGAGACTGCTCAGAATCGGGAATATCATCCCTACGGTCAACAGGTGGTGGTATGTATAGAGATGGTGGTAGTGGTGGTAGTGGAGGTGATGGTAATGCGGCAGTAACTGCATCAATAAGGGCCTGAGTGGATGTTATCCTGAGTGTCTGGATTTGGGTTGGACACTCAGATGATGGTAGTAAAGGTGATGGCACAGGTGGTGGTGATGAATGTGCAGGTGGGGCCATGCTCCTAACAAGGCGCTCCCCTGCAGAGGGTGGTGATAGTGAGATCTATTGTTCATCCAATAGCCACATCAATTTTATGTTTGTGTGACCTTTTGTAATATTTAGTCACACAAAGCATGTTTGTTTTATGTATTTAGTCACATACAATTAAGCATAAAGTGGCCAAAAGTGTTAATAAGTGTGACCATATGCTGTTTAAAGTGAAGAAATGTGTATTTTGTGTGACTATTGTTCATCCAATGGCCACATGAATTTTATGTTTGTGTGGCCTTTTGTATATTTTGTTAACACAAGGAATTATGAAAACAGTAACCAAAAGTGTTAATAAGTGTGACCATATGCATCTTTTAGTCACATTTAAGAAATCAATATATATCAAAACAAATTCAAATACAATAAAACTGGAATTTATATAACTAAACCAAATATAAAATTGTAATGTCGTACATAATAAAATTCTCAATAATTTAAGGACTTCTGAAGACTCTTCTTCTTAGCTTGCCTTTGCATTGCATCACTAGAGACATAAACGTTTTTGCGCTTCGTTTGTAATTTAGGTGCAGTTTTTGTCCTTCAACATTATTTGTCTGGTACATGGACGTGGTGTTGCTGTAGGAAACAAAAGGCAGTGTGTTATTCAAACACTGAATTAAATATGAAGAATTATATATATGTAGGTTGATAAAACACAGGTATGTACCTTTGGATCGAAAACCACTTGATCCTTTGGCCATGCAAAAAACCACTTACTGCATCCTTAACTGTTTTGAAACCGTTATTTCCTACATCCAGTAAGCATGCTACATCCACTAAAGATGTATCAATTGACACTTTGTAGCAATCCTTTGGGAGTTCTTTGTTATGAAGCATTTGTTTTCCATCAGTCTTGTATACGGTACCCAAAGCAATAATAGTTGATTTCTTTAAGTGCCACAGTTTGCACTTAATTGCCTAACAAAATGATTTGTTGCATGTATGTATCAAAAGTTAATTAAACAAAAGAATATATGAACATGTTGAAATACATACTTGTGGTAGTACTAGTAGTGGAGACACATTTTCTTGTGATTGGGAATCTTGACGTGAAGAATCCTTTCGTATTGATCTAGTCATATTCTTAGATTCGACAGATTTAACAGTTTCATAGGGGGATGTTTTATTACTTACCCTTGTTTCCATTTCCTTTTCCAAAGTTGCAAGTCCATTAGACTTCTGAATGCTCGCCTCATTCTTACATCCAACAACAGTTGTTCCGCCCTCTTCATCATCGCTGCTATTTATAGGATTAATGTCCACCAGAGACACCTGCAATATAAATTAAGAAATGCATAGACACATCAGTTTAGGATCAGTGCCTGCTATCTATAGTGTTGGGATTAAAAGTCTTCTTGATGTTGTTTGGATTACTGTTGCTCATGTTTGAAGTTAATGCTGCTTGGTTGATTTATGCTGCTTAGTGGAAATTTCAAAGAAAAATATGCTAAGTGTTTACTACTGCTAGTACAAAGTTAGTACTGCTGATCGAATAATATTAGTACTGTAATGTTAGACTGCTCAGAGAAGTTATAATGCTGTGAGAAGTTAACTTACTGCTAGGGTATAAGTTAGTTACTAATAATGTATAAGTTTGTGTTGTTAGTGTTAATTAGAAAAAAAATCTGTTAAACAACATAAAAATGTTCTTACTTTTTGGTGTGTTATTGAGTTGACTTTGACTGCAACTGCCCCCCTTATGTAGCCGACTGATTCTTCAGCCCCGTTAGTAACCATTCCCTTTGATTTGGGTGACATCTTGTTGGACAAATTCATGGATTTTTAGTTCTTTTTCTTGAATGTTCGCGTCTCTTTCATTATCAAGTTGAGTTAGAAGTAACAAATTTTTTCATCGGAGCTTGTCATGCTTCGAGGGAATGATAAAATACCTCTTGTATGTAACTCCACTTCCCACTCCTCTTGCATAGCCTCCCTTTTCCTTACCTAATAAAAACTTGATTCCTTTGTCATGGCATCAGTGCCATGATTCAACTAAGGTTCCTTCTTTGATCTTTGTCCTCAGTTCTTTCGCCAACACAATATGGGAAATAGGTTATTATACGAAAATGAACATAATAATAAAATTTGCAGTCAAACTTACAAGTTTATCTCCTACTGATCTAATCTCATCATCTGGATATTCTCCGTCTTTGTTTACCCTTCCTTTCAACCACAGTGTACCACGCGCGGGTTCTTCATCTGGTTTAATTTTTTTCTTTTCAATCTTATAAACATCAAATGCATACACATGTAAGTTAAACCAATATAAACAAAAGTATGATGCTATTAAATGCAAATGTGCAAATGTGTAATCTTACCATTTTCTCTTTCACAAGTGCATATCTACCTCGTCCGATTGTATGCTCATAAACAGACTTGGAACGCGCCATTTTAGCTGCAGCTCATTTCACCTTGCAACACAAAATCATAAGGCATTTAGATGTAGTAATGCTGCTAGTATAGAACTAATATATATGGAAACACAAAATTATGAAAGATATATGGACTTAAATAAAAATGACTAATTAAAACCTTGTATTCCTTGGTAGCCATGTACTTTACAAAATTGACCCATTCTTCGGCTTGTAAAATTGCACTATACTTTGCCGGGACTTCATTTAGTTTTGAAAGTGTATTTTGGTTGGCCAATATGTATGTTTGTCTCAATTTCCTTTTGAAATTCCTTAGAAGTTGACCAAGACAATTCATTACCAGCTTTCTGACTGTCAAGTCAACATCAAAATATCGCTGCAAATATTAACACATTGTTGTTAATGAGTTGCACATAATGTAAATGCAGAGATAAACTTATGTAGTATTGGGTTCAAAAATAGTATATGTGACCGTGATTTCATCTCATAGTTTATCTCTTGCTTCTGAATCCACCTTCTTCCAGGATAGAATCTTCAAACCTATAAGCTCACGAACCATGTCTCCTAAAAAACTTGAAAACAATGCTCTGTGTTTTCCTAATATCCTATTCAACGCATCGAAGGTTACACTGAGCTTTATTCAATGGGTTTTCCTATTCATGTGAACATTTTATATAAACCTGGTTATGCCCTCTTAACGCACATTCCATCTTGAGTGGTTGTTTTCATCATCCTCTTGCACCTCATCAAAATACTCCTCTGATTGATATCCTAAATTGTCATTTTCATTATCATTATCATAATTAACCAAAGGATCCTGATCATCAATGGCTTGAGTTTCCATGATTCTTCAGCAGGAATGTGTAAAAAAAATAAGTAAACTCGGTAATTAATGGTGTGAAAAGAGTTTTTATTGTTTGTTTAGGTTGTTGAATGCCTGATTTGTTTGAGATAAAATAGGGTTCATTATGAAATAATAACAAAACCCGATCCAGATTAACTTCCTAAGTGATTTTTAAAATTTTGGCTGCAATTTTTTGGCTCCAAAATGATAATTAAAAATTTTAAAATTTTTGAAAATTCAAACATTTTTGAAATATTGACAACTTGACATTAATCATTTAAATTTGGCTCAAAAGATACAATTTTTTATCATTAAAAAGGAACAGACTCGTGATAATTAACAATTTAATTATTTTTTTTTAAAATAAAATTTTATGACAATTAACATATTAAAAAGTGTTAATCTTACATGGTTATACTCATCCATTATTTTTTTATTTTTTTTTAATAAATTATTATTAACTCAGAAAAGGAAAACCAATCGATTCTACCAAAACTCAATCTGTGCAACAACACTTCAGAATAAACCTTTCAAAGTTAATAAGAACAAGTTACTTACCTATATAATACAAGTGCCAAAGTTAATAAGAACAAGTTACTTACCTACCAAAAACCAAAAACGGCATTCCCAACTGCAATTCGGATTAAACACATAAGGGCTTCACATACTAGTGCAAAGGCTACATGGCCAAATATGAGACACAACCATAATCCACAACAATCTATCACCTATACCTGGGGTAACAAGTTTCTACGACACACCCATACCCATTCCATCAATCAATTCACTATAGCTAAACAAAAACCATACCTAATAGCACATCCAACAACCACTACAGAAAGACACAAAAGGGCTTCACATTTAAAGGACAACTGCAATTCAGAATAAACAAAAACCAGAAACAGCATTTAACAACGCAACCTCAAACAACAACTAAGGCTCATCAATGACAGAGCACACAATAATATTCAAACGCACAAAAAAACGCATATACTCATGACTAACGTATTACTAACAGCTTCAGAACCAAACATAATCCGATTAACAACAAAATAATGTACAATAATACCATAAACATAACATTCCATTCCATTCAAAGATCTTCCAAAACATACATATATGATCCATAATTAACATCGTCATCATAAACCCATAATTAACCTAATCATAAACCCAACTGACAGCATACCCTACCAAAAGACTAAACAACCACAAAACATAAACAAACCAGACAAAAGAAACCCAAACCTGCCCTAATTAACCATCATTTCCTTCAGCCTCCAACATCTCCAAATCAATCTCTTTACCATGAATCTTCTCCCCAGCAACAGCAATCAACCTATTGAAATCAGCCACCTTATCCTGCTCATCACGCTTGTCATCCCGAAGTTTCATCACAAGGTCAAACAGTTCCTCATAATCACCAGAAACTTCCAACTCCACAATTAATTCGTTCAACTGACTGATAAGATTCGTTGATGTCCTAATTTCATCACGCATACAAGCAATGAACCGACGATGATCACTAATTTGTTGCTCAATGAAGATCTTCAGATACTTCAGTGGCGATCTCTCTCCATTGATATCAATCAGGTCATCAATGACCCTTCTGGCAACAAGGTTGTTTCTACCACCACGAGCAGTCATTGCTAAACAAAATAGTATTGGGAGAAATTGAAGTGGTTTGGGAAAAGATAAGTGGTTTGGGAAAAGATTGAGATGGGGATGTATTTATAGCACAATGAAGTAGTGGATAACAGAGTTCCACCATCATTGCACATACAGTATCGACGACGTCTCGAGAAGTGACGGTCAAGTGGTAGAAAGCTCAATATTAATTATTGATTCCCTACTATACCAAAACTAAACCCTCACACTCCAAAACCAGAACAAACTAAACCCCTTAACTCACACTTTTTCACAAAAATAAACCCTCCCCTAAACACAATATCTTCTAATACAAAATTTAAAAAATTTAAATTTAAATTAAAATTTTAGAAAATTTAGAAATTAAAAATGTTATAAAAAGCTACAAAATTTAAATTAAAACTTCCATAAATTTAATAAAAAAATAACAATCAAAATTTACAAAAAAACTCAACCCGGTGATTCCAATTTCGTTAAGATTTTTTTTTAACAATTATACATTTCATACAGACACTATAAGCCACTACAACCCAATGCATATGACCTAGGGGTGTTCAAACTAAACCCTCACGATTGTTGTAATACTTTTATTGTATAACGACTTTTTAGCTCCTAATGTGAACATTTGTAAAAATCTATGTGTGAAAATTGATTAATGTGATGTATAAATCTATAAAACCGATTCGAGTAATATGTTTTTGTTAAATAAGTTATATATGAATATTTGAATTGCAATTTACTCTGTAAAGAAACTTACGTTTTATTGATTTTCAATTCAATGTCATTTAATTTTTACTTGAAAGACATTTCATGTACATTTTTTATACGATTAAACTCGATTGAACGTCAAAAACGGTTAACCGTGACCCTAACTGCCGGTAACCGCTCACTTCGGGTACTCGCATGTCTGGTTACCCACTTAGTACGGTTCGATTTTAGATAGTAAAATTAATTACCCGCCCCGTGACGAATAGCTTAAAATTCCTAACAAACCAAACTGAACCGCCTAGTGAACACCCCTAATATGACCCATATGATGTCAAATACCCATTAATGAATGTGACCAGTGATAACCTAATGCACATGACCCATGACCCATGTGAATTAGCCATTATCACCGGTCATGCATGGGTTCCAATACACTATAAGCCACTACAACCCAATGCACATGACCCATAACCTATGTTAATTACGCATTGTCGATCACTAGTCATGTATATGTCGATAACATGATACTATAAGCCAATACAACCCAATGCACATGACCCATGACCTATGTTAATTACCCATTGTCACCAGTCATGGATGTGTCATAACATGAGACTCTAAGCAACTACAACCCAATGCATATGACCCATATAATGTCAAATACCCATTAATGAATGTGACCAGTGATAACCTAATGCACATGACCCATGACCCATGTGAATTAGCCATTACCACCGGTCATGCATGGGTTCCATTAAACTATAAGCCACTACAACCCAATGCACATGACCCATGACCCATGTTAATTACCCATTGTCAATCACCAGTCATGTATTGGTCGATAACATGACACTATAAGCCACTACAACCCAATGCACATGACCCATGTTAATTACCCATTGTCACCAGTCATGGATGTGTCATAACATGACACTCTAAGCAACTATAACCCAATGCATATGACCCATATGATGTCATATACCCATTAATGAATGTGACCAGTGATGACCTAATGCACATGACCCATATGAACCATGTGAATTAGCCATTATCACAGTTCATGCATGGGTTCCATTAAACTATAAGCCATCTACAAACCCAATGCACAGATCATGACCCATGTTATATACCATTGTTAATCACAAGTTATGTAGTTGGCGATAACATGACACTATAAGCACTAAACCTAATGCACATGATCACATGACCCATGTTAAAATACCATTGTCACCGTCCATGGATGTAGTCCGTAACATGACACTCTAAGAATCTACAACCCAATGATATGACCCATATGATGTCAAATACCATTAAATGAATGTGGAACCCTAGTGATGATAACTAATGCACATAACCCATGAACTATGTGAATTAGCCATTATCATCGGTCATGTATGGGTTCCATTACACTATAAGCCACTACAACCCAATGCACATGGGTTCCATTATACTATAAGCCCATTAAATGACAAAATAGCTGAAAATGGCAATCCGATTAATCACCGATTAATCCCGCCTAGAATGGTTACAAGCTACACGGAGCTCGACCGCCCGATTATCGATTCATGATTTTTTCAACCTTTGCTACTATTTCTTTAAATTGTTTGTAAACAAGTAACAAAACTTTTATTCACGACTATTATCGTTGCTAAAGGTATTTTCCCGATTAATCTCGCCTAGAACGATGTACAAGCTATAGAGAGGTCGACCGCTCGGCTATCGATTCGCGATTTTTTCAATCTTTGCTACTAGTTCGTTAAATTTTTTGTAAACAAGTAACAAAATTTTTTATTCACGACTATTATCGTGGCTAAAGGTATTTTCCCTCTATTATTTTCGTAAAATACTTTTAGTCACGTGACTAAATGTTCCCCCCTAAAAATTTCATGAATCCCATTCCATATTAATCACACAAACAACTCCTCTTGTCACCGCCACAACTCCCTCTCATCTCACCACAAATCTCGTCACCACCACAGCTCTCATCACGTCACTCTCTCGTCGCTGTCACTCTCCCGTCATAGACCCACCACTCCCGTCACCACTAGTAAGTATTGTTATGTTCATTTTGTATACATCATTCTAAAAAAATCATGTTTATGATTCTGTAATTGAAAATGTCTTGAGTATGCTGTAATTGAACATTTGTTTTGAGATTTCCTCTTGTAAATTATGTCAAATTCTTGGTAAAATTAGCTAGTTAATTCATTAAAATATATAAGTAACCTTATTAATTGCAACTAAAAATTATTCTTAAGTAAATGACAAGTTACCAGACTCTTCTTATATTTTGAGTTTATATTGGTTTTTGTTGGCAAATTAAGGTATACTTGCTATTTCTTAATTGATTTCAAGTATATTGTATCACATTGTTTGAGTTGTTGGAAAACCCCCTATTTGAATCCTCCATAACGCCTCACGGGACCCTTAAACAAACGATGGGGTGACCTGCAGGGACTACCACCACAAAGCTCCTACTCTTGGAAGATTGTTGTTCGGATAAATGGGACACATTTATAAACATGGACAAGTCTTGGATGGGAACTAATAGGACCAACAAATCTTATGTTGATAGAGTAGCAGCGTTTATTAATTATGCAATACACAACTTGCAGAAGATGGGGAACATCGACCTACGAGTTAATAAACAACATCTTTTAATGCCATGTCCGTATACCAAATGTTTAAACCACATATAGCATAAAGTAGAGGAAGTGCAGTTCCATTTATTCAGAAATGGGATTGATCTAAGCTACACAAACTGGACTAGACATGGAGAAAAGGATGAGCCATCAATAAGTGCCCTAAAACATGTTAATGCTACAACAAAGTTTGTTGACGATACATATTTTGCTTCAGATATTCCAATAGATGGCCCAGCAATAGTAGAAATGGTTAATCCTACAAAAGATAATTTTAATGAGGATGACCTTGCCAAATTTTAAGAACTATTATTAGACGCAGAGAAGCCTCTTTATGAAGGATGTCCTGACTTCACAAAGTTGTCCGCAATAGTTAAACTACTCAACTTGAAGGGTAAGTACGGAGCTTCTGATAAGTTCTTTACTAAATTACTAGGATTGAAAAAAAAATATGCTACCTGCTGGTAACGAAATGGTGGAAAAAACTTATCAAGCCAAAAAAGTTATGAAATTGATGGGATCAGGATACAAAAAGATACATGTATGTATCAACAACTGCCTTCTTTACTAGAAGGATGACAAGGATCTGACTGCGTGTCAAACTTGTGGGATATCAAGATGGAAGGTAGATAATAAGACACATAAAGTGTACGAAAACATTCCAGCAAATGTAATGTGGTACTTTCTAATTATACCAAGAATGCAACGACTATTTTAGATACAAGGTATTTTAGAAGATTTAATATGGTACACGACACGGAGGATAACGGATGGTGTGTTACATCACCCCGCAGATTCACAGGCATGGCGTACCATAGATGAAAAATTCCCTAAAATTGAAGAAGATCTAAGAAATCTATGGCTAGTAAAAATATTAGCTGATGGGGTTGACGTCAACACAGGAAATAGGCATCATAGTGTATGGCCAGTTTTAACTGTCATATACAACCTTCCTTCATGGTTGTGTATGAAAAGAAAGTTTATCATGCTTTTGGTATTAATATCAGGATACCTGGGAAATGATATCGATATTTTTTTAAAACCGTTGGTTGATGATCTACAAAAGATAACTTTAATCTACGTGCCGTTGTGTTATGGACAATAAATGATTACCCTGCACTTGGTACATTATGTGGCTGCCCGTACTGTAGATTCAAAGGTTGTGTAGTATATGGGAAAGATACAAACTGTGTTAGACTTTCTGCCTCAAACAAAAATAGCAATTCAAGTGTAATTAAAAACAACTAGAAACATGTCTAGATTGTTCAACCTCTTAAACGAACCAAGTCAAAAGGGTTAAACATTTCGTATAGATTTTCAAGTTCTCATTAAAACGGGTCGAATGGGTAAAATCATGTCTTAAGATTCATTTGAAAGAATATGGTTTTAAACTTAAAAGATGACTACTTTTGATCTATGTGTCTCATATTATAATTTAATATTCTACATAAAAGCTACTGTAAGTTACTTACATTGAGATAATTGCCAAATAATCTTTTAACTACTATCATTTCAACTCTTCACCTGTAATAAAAAAAAGTATCATCATATATAGATTCAAAGAAATACTAACCTTAATAAAATTCAAACACTAATGTGAGACTAAAAAAAGTATCACTGTATGAAAATTCAAAGAGATCAAATGTGGCTCTAGTTTTGTAACCAATATATGTGAAGGAATCTATCATTGAAGGAAAAGTTCATTTGCATACTAGTTTTTCTTCACATACCAAGGGACAAATCCTCATCATCTATTTGAGTTTGATCTAATGGTGGGGATTAATCTAAGATTTAATTTTATTTAATGGATAAGATTAAACCTTAAAAAACATCCATCACCCCTTCTTACCTTTGTGTTTTTTAATTAAAACACACTTTCACCCTTATTTTTAAAAATCACATATCGCAAAAACCGTAAAACGTTAAGATTTATAAATTACACCATCGTGACGAGCATTTAATTATCTTTAAATAGAGGGGCACTTTCATATACTTTCGACAAACTTTTTTTTTGTTTTTTTGTATTTTTTTTGTTTTTTCTCGTGCAGTATTTTATTTGATATATCACTTGTGATATTACACTAATCTATAAGTTAGAACACTTCACATGCTTTTTGTAAAACGGGTATAAATATTTGTGGAACTCCAACTGATTCATCGTTTTTGGCATTTAAAAGTACATATCCTTAGCTTTCTAACCATTTATCATAGATAATTTTTGGGGCTCCAAATCAAAATAGTTTATTTATAGAAGTTGGTGAATATCGAAGAATTTTATTTTTTATCATCAAACCCGCTTGAAGTATCACATGTGATATAACATATTTGTACGTTCGAACACTCAACATGATGTCATGAAATGAGCATAAGTATTTGTGTAAAACATTAAATGATTGATCATGTTTATTCTAACCATATATCAAACATAATTTGTGAAAATTAAATTAAAACACTATAAAAACTATGTTTTAACCCTTTTAATCCTACTAACAGTATAATATCACAAGTGATAGATAACATTGATTACATGTTAAGAATTTCAAAAATAATCACAATTAGTGTCACATTATATTGCTTTATCACATGAGATTTTATTATATATTTATTTATCACTGGTGATACTACAATGTTAAGGGTAATAATTGTTAAGTACGGGTGAATCTTAGTTTATAAAGGTATTGGTATAGGGTTTAGTGGTTAGGGTTTTGGTATATAGTTTAGTGGTTAGGGGTTTAAGGTTTAGTGTATACATTTTAAAGTTTATGTATATATCACTTGTGATATTACACCTAGTGGTTAGAGGTTTAGGTTTTTGGTATAGGGTAGTAGTTGAAGATTTAAATTAATCATCGCCGGCAGTTAATTTTCCTTTTATCTGCTCAAACCAAAACCGTAACGTAGGCAGGGGGTAACCAAACTTGCATATACCTAAAATCAACGGCTACCCGCGGTTGAGATCACGGTTCACCATTTTATATGCTTAATCGAGTTTGGCCATATGAACAATTACATGATCTAAAACGTAAAATGTCAATTTAGTATAATTAAATAGTATTGTATTAAATAGATTAACGTCATATTAAAAATGTCCCATCAATTCAAATAAACATGCATATCATATTAAAATAAGTATTTATTTGACGTTTATATGTGAAGACCACATGAATCAATTTTCATACATAGATGTTTAGTAAATGTTTACATTGTGAGCAAAAAAGTCGCTACGTAATAAAAAGTAGTGCAATAATAAAATTAATACTTGTACAATTATTTTAATGTTTTGTTACAAAAACTTCATGTATATTATATACGGTTCGGTCCGACTAACCGCTGGCATCTAAACATAAAAACCAAAACACTGAAGTGTAATGTGAATGGGTTAATCACAGAGCTGGTGGGGTGAAATACGATACTACTCTTGGGTATACATTGGTTGACCTGAATAATTTAGGCCACAAGGTTGATCCGTTCATATTAGCCTCACAAGCACGACAAGTGTTTTATGTGAAAGACCAGATAGATAAAAATTGTATATTGTCTTTAAGACACCTCCCAAGAATTACAAAGATACGTATGACGAAGTCGATGAGGAATTTAGTACCGTCATTCACCAGCACAATGATAATATATTGCCACGTGTAGATCGATGTGACTTGGGTAATGAATCACGAAATGACTACTATCGAACCGACTGTGGAGGTGTTGTTATACGGAAATCCAAGTGAACCATGTCATGCTCAAGTTGTCACACTCTACCTTTATCATATTTCACCCGTTCTTTTAAAGCATATAGACATTTAATTTTTTGTACTTGTTTAAGGATTTATGTTTGTACTGTGCAGAACCTTTTTAAGCTTTTGTTTTGATGCAAATACTCTTGTGAAGGATTTCAATTTATCTATTAATTTTTTACTACATGTTTGGTTTATATGTTTGTATACGAGGCTTTCAAACCCGGGCGATGCCCTGGATGATTCATGAAGTTGCTAACATGCAATGTATTTGTTTTTAAAAAAAATGAGCTGTTATTTATGTGTTTCTTAGAAGGACCGGCCTTGTGTCCTCACATGTCATTCCTTGGAGCAAGATTTTGGTCTGCATTTTTATGGCAATATGTTGTCTCTGCGTGTTCGGCTTTGGGTTTGCACATTTTGCTGTTTAAGAATGTTTGTCGTTTTGGGGTTGCAGCTTGGTACAACTTATATAGTCGA